>JAIPMN010000341.1:0-29763 GCA_020650975.1 Apostichopus californicus
ATATATGTATATATATATATAGGCTGAGGTTATTGTCTGACTCGTTATCAACAAGTGGCATCTAGTGAAAAGAATCATGGGATATGATACCGTGGAGAGGTACCGTACTATAATGAGATAAACGGGAGCAGATATAAAGGACCATATAATGAAAGTTATTGCAAGGAATGTAACAAAATCGTCACAGAGACGAAACCGTAGTAAGGTAAAATCATACATGATTAATGAAACAGTATTAGTTTACAGCAGGTATACGTTAAGCACTGAATTTGTCTTTCTTTAATTATAATATTGTTTCATAACAGTAAGAATTCTGCCAGAATGCCCGACGTTAAATGTTAAGTTCCAAAGATGGACCGTATAGTAGAGAGAACATGATCAATCACAATGAAAAACAGTAATGATAAGTTAATGGGACTACGTAGGGAGGAAATCCCAGTTAGCTATGCAAAGAGGTCACAGAGTACCGTAACAACTAGTTGGAGTCCTAACGTACCGGACACCTCTGTAAAAAAAATATGCAGTACCTTATCATATTTCCAGCTGCATTAATATAACTGACAAAATCATGTTTTTCCATGCTGTGAGGGTTTTGCTCAAAGCTAAATTAGGTCAAATAATTAAGTTACAGTAATTAAACTAGTTCTTCCCACTACATAATCATGTTCAAGTTAAGTATAGTACCATTCCATTTTAACATTATTAATTTATTCTTTTCAAGTTTGTCAAAAAAGATTCGTTTTGCAGGCTAAGAATTTTTGATGTCTCACTTCACAGTCACTAATCATGTTGGCAATAAATTCTACGGGAAAGTGGTTTTTCAAAACAAAAAAAAATCATTTTTTTTTCTTTTTCAGTATTCTGATACTAATTTTATGAATCATATAATGGTTGACTTGAAAGGATTTAGGTTAGCAGAGACACATACAGTTTGGCAAGATAATACACAAAGAGATCGGGCAAAATCGTTTCTCCAGATATTGAAACATTTTTCAAAACCGAAATTAGAGTAGTTCAGAACGACACAATTTTGATATAAACTGACAGGAATTTATAAATAAAAAATAACCTTATCTGCCTTCTGGTATAAGGTAAGGATAAAACGGCAAAAATATGTCGATTCTCCCAACACTGCCCTGCACATCTGCAAATACAATTCCCAGACACGTTTACAACCAGCCTTTAATTCCTCAAGGGAAAATTTAACTTATGCATTGGTAATTTCTTAGCTTCGGTGGCAAAGTGGAGTGGTGAGTGTTCATTAAAACCATATCAAACTAGTAACAACGTTTTTGACAACGTTATCACATTTTGCCAAAGTAAACGAGAAAAAAAGAGGACTTTGTATTAGCTGAAAAATTACATTTATCCCATTGTTCGTTTACTTTCTATACGTGACAAGTCTTGAAATACACCAAACTTTAAGGATTTTGAAAATATATTCTCTCGTTACTCTTATAGTTTAAGACAGCACTTGCGTTGTATAAGTATCAGTTCCACACATATTTGGTCCAGACCATAGACCAATATTAATAAATTTTTAAGTACTTGAACATTCTCGACAGAGAAATTATTCAAAAATGCATTAGTATAATCACCAGTACACACCAATACCAAGGTTTCTAAAAATAATTCAACGATTTCTTCATTTATAGACAACGAAACATTTGTTAAAAAATTAGTATGTTCATAAAATGCATTGTTGTAAGGTTTGAAAATCACAGCGTTCCGATAGACGCTTCGCTAAAACAATGCAAACAACTGCTTATAAGCCAGAAGAACATTTCCGAACTATACTAATAACGTTCGCTGTGGCTTAGCACTTAATACATTTCGTGTTCTATTTGACTTTTGTTTGTATTACGTTTGCGTTCGATGAAGAACGTTAGAAATGTCCGATGCACTCTTAATCAAATTTCTTTGTACATAGGCAAGTAAGAGCAAATTAAAATCTCTCCCATTACAAGGTGACCCTTTCCTTCGGGCTATGTGTGTTTACGCGTAAAATACGATAAACTACAAGCATGATTTCGTTCAATACAGCATTAAAACAGATCATTCAAGAAAAGTACGACAGAAAAGTCATCGGGTATTCCTTCCATAACTCAGATTAATATTTGTGTACTTTTAAGGTCACACATATCATACCCAATGTAAATCACATTTAGAAAAGAACTGAATTTCGTTTTTATCCTTTATTATAAAGTTATCGATGAATGATATATGAACGCATGGGACGATTTCACACAGTCGAACGATTGGAGAACGTGCTCTGTATTGAGTGATATCGCTCAGTGTATATATTCATTATTTATGACGTAAATTAATAAACCCGCATTCCTTTTGTGTTTGTGTTACTTTGTTACTATTTCAGTGAATGAACTTTGATCAAAATTTCAGACTCTTTATAAGTTTAATATAAAATAATAACTTAACTCGGTGCTGTCAGCCATAAGAAAGATTTTTCAATTGTGAATTGTGACACAACTACGTTTTAAGCTATGTTTGCACTTATATGTTATATTAGATGCTGTTTATTTCATAATTTTATTTCTGAATGAAATGAAGTATTCGACTGCACGTTCTCTTCAGCTTTGCTACTTTGATCTTTTAACTGTTTGAAAACTGAAATTAAATGACTGTCAGATTTGTTTCAGACTCTGTATACCTTTAATACGAAATATTAACTTAACACGGTGCTGTCTTGCCGCCTTTTAATTAAGTAAGCCATAAGAAAGATTTTTCAATGGCGAACTGTGACACAACTGAACGTTTTAAGCTATGTTTGCACTTATATTTTATAATGGATGCTGTTTATTTCATCATTCTATTTCTGAATGAAATGTATTAATTCGACTGCACGTTCTCTTCAGCTTTGCTAGTTTGATCTTTTAACTGTTTGAAAACTGAAATTAAATGACTGTCAGATATGTTTCAGACTCTGTATGCCTTTAATACGAAATATTAACTTAACACGGTGCTGTCTTGCCGCCTTTTACTTAAGTAAGCCATAAGAAAGATTTTTCAATGGCGAACTGTGACACAACTACGTTTTAAGGTATGTTTGCACTTTTATTTTATAATGGATGCTGTTTATTTTATCATTCTATTTCGGAATGAAATGTATTAATTCGACTGCACGTTCTCTTCAGCTTTGCTATATATTGATATTTTAACTGTTTGGAGACTAAAATTAAATGATTTCCACACATGTTTCAGACCATGAAAGTAGACATTTAGCAGAGAAAGAAAGACCAGTTACTACTCAGAACCGACTCGTATGTCTTACTGTTAGTCAATGGCAGGTGGCAGTTAACACCGTATTAAGCATGCTTTTATTACTGATTTGGATATGTTCAGAATTCCCAATAACTCAACAACATTTTGTTCTCGTGGCATTAAATAGAAGGGAAAATATGGTGACCAATCTTAAAAAAACTTATAAAATTCCACAAAACCATACTATGTTCAGATATATTACGGTATGCAATGCTCTCCCATCACACAGTCTGTTGAGTTCAATATTCATGAATTATCTTTTCACAAAATCAGTACGAGGGCATGAGAGGCAGAATATCATTAAGTCCACACCCCCAATTTACTTATTGAATCGTTTTGATATTAAATACTTACAGTGTTTAGAGTTTCTAACATATGTCCTTTGGTAATTTAGTGATGATTTTGCCATACGTAACAACAACAACAACAACAACAACAAACAACCATGTTATCTTGGCTGTTGTAAATATCATTTACATTGTAATTATCTCAAAATCCTTTTAATTGCAAATTAATTAATTGACAATGTTTTTTAAGTTGAACAGTCGAAGTGTTACTCCTTCATCATAGTCATAGTTTCATTAGCATTTATTTTACATCTATATAGCATCGTGCAGTTGTTTAGCTAGCAATTTCTATTCGCGAAATTACACCTTCATAACATCTCTTGCTTTTTGCAGTTTGTTGATGCAATCGCGTCCTTTCACGTCTTGTATTCATTTTACCTCAAGGAATGAGAAATATAAGAGGTATTTTTTTCGCGGTGGAAATGTTGTTCAAAGAACACCCCATTTTGAACCGCAATCAACGCCTTAAATCCCAGCTAAGTAATCGCCTCGGCGGAAATTATCCATATTCAACTCAATTCAAAACGGATAAACTAAGCTCCAAAGATATGTCACCATTTGGTGTTCATTAAAATTCGTGAAGATCAGGTAGCATTACACTAATTGCACATCTTAAAGAGACCCAAGGGGTACGGCAATTTGACTAGATGATATGAGGGATGTAATTGCTTTAGGTTATATAAGTTAATTCTGCATACTCGCAAATGCATAAACATCATATGGAGCGATTCTGGCGACTGATAGGTATGCAATTATCCCTGTCATTTATGACACTCTTCACCGGCTGCAGGATTCTACGGTATAGGCATATATGTCATTGCTAATGAAGTTCGCGAAACTGGGTCACGACGTTGCCATGAACACACACAAAATATACAATTTTCTGTTTTTTTTTTATGATATTATCCACTGAGGCGATATTATTCAGACATAGATTGATTAGTGAGTTGTTGTCTTGGGCAAGGAATATACACAAAGGTATTGATCGTGAAGATTGTTAAAGGAGTCCTATAGGTAGAAATATTATTTCTTACTTCATTACTTTTTTTTTGCTTTACATTAAGGACAAGATAAAAATGAACAAAACTTCTGAAAGCTAAGGTTGTGTTAATGAAATACATTCAAACATTCGATTGACGATGAAGATTGGGAAACATATCGCCTGCACACACCACTGCAGTATAGTTGAAGTAAAACTCATGAAGGGATGAAAACAACTTACAGTTACTGCATGTGGGAACACTTAAACGTGCTTCATAATGGCTATTTCGCGTAACTGATACACCGTATAGAAGGCAACTGTATCTTACATAGGCCACCAATAGACACATTTAGTTTTACTATGCTACATGTACACAAGAGCAATTAACAAATGTCCTTATTTACACAACATCATCAACAACAATAAGGTATTGTGTTTCTTTATTTCAGTGGATTCTATAGTTAAACGTTGATTATTATCAATATAGTCTATAATACGACAAAGACATTGTTTGGAAATATCCGAGTCATTCTTGTCATCAGGCTCCTTTAAATTAAAAGAAATATACTAACTATTTTGAAACATGACCTCGTGTTCCATATTTCTTTTGACTTTGTCGACTAACAACTAACCAAGAAGTGATTGAACGAATTCATCGTCGCTCAGGAGCACAAAATGCATAATAACTGATATAAATAACTGTTACTTTTGTAACCTACAGATCTTGTGGCGCAAAACAATTTCAGCCGTGGGAATTTCTGGTCGAGATGAGTTAATATTCAAGTTAATTAAAACTTGAAAACTCATCCATATAACGTGCTCATCCATAACAGAAGTGCGTGATATGTAGCGTGATTTGTTGAGACGATCCCTATCAGAGGGAAGAAACGATAAAGGCATTTGGTCAAATAAAGCAGCACTTAAAAAATGGTCACATTAAAGAAATCTTCTGGTGGATAAAGTTGATTGCTGAGCAAAATTACTGAACATTACTGAACCACATCTGACAGGTTTTTGTATTGCGCATTTATACATCATGTATGTATGTATGTATTTTAGATCCTTCTGCAACCAGGGACTCGCGAAGAAGCCATCATTGGCTTATCAAAGCCGCGAGCTGACCGAAGTCAGTGTCCTAGATTCATATTTAATGTCCATGATTATGAATTGTCAATTGTCAACAACTCTGTAACTGGACGACATACATTAATCTTGGAGTGACTCGAACTGGGGACCTTATGATTGGAAGGCATGGGCGTTAACCACTGAGCTAACACTCCATGATCATGATCGTGATCATGATCATGATCAAGATGTTGATCATGATCATGATCATGATCAAATGCTTACTACAGAAAACAGTGACAGCTTAGAGGCAAACAGAGCAAGTGTGAAGACATCAAGGATCAACTACAGTAATCTACTCTTTGAGTAAGGAAAGGTTTAGCAATGTTTTAACAATAAGTTACATTCAATCAACCATATCTCTAATTAGATATATTGTTTGAATTGTACAGACTTTGGGTGTGGGTGTAACATGTAATTATTTTCGGTCCTTACTATCTCAATACATATTTCAAACATTCGATATTTTTAATTAGCAGATTGAATTTAGTCTGAATTTTAGTGTTGACTTTTCATACTCCCAACAAAGCGAAACATTCGTAGTAAGCAGTAATCTCTTTAAAGTTGGTGTTTTTTTTACATCAAAACGCGATTATCATTATGATACATAACAATTGTTGTTAATTCACTGCCTCACGAACTCTTATATCTCTACCAGCTAATATTTGATTGTCATGTCAACAACAGCGATGCATGAAATAAAAACATCTCGCACCTTTCCTCCTTTTAGGAAATGGTAAATGCGGTGCATCACATGTTACCTAGGAGAATTTCCTGAGGGGCTTAAGGTGGTATGGACATATTGAAATATTTTATCTGATTATTTTGTGATTCGTTTGATGGGCTGGAGAAAGCTTCCCCTCCCCACCCCTCCTCTCACCTCTAACCATTCGAGCCTACCTTGATATCCCGTTGATGCGTATGTTAGCGTCGGTCATGTATGTCTGAAATCGTATCAGCTTAGCATACCAAACACACCTTATATAATTATGTCACCCTGAAGTAACGCTCGAATAATAAATATTTCAGTTTTATATGCTTATTTTATGACTACTTACATTGAAAATAAATATATATGACTGCTATTTTGCTTTTCATACATTAAGAGAGGAGAGATAGCAGTAGCAGACACACAGACAGATAAACAGGGATACAACCAGATAGACTGACAGAGGATATCGGAGGTAAGTGGACTCACTATCGTGAAGATTTTGAATGTGAATCTTGTTACCTGGGTAATGGGACTATAAATTGCTTATTCCCTTGATAAACTGTCTCATTCACTAACAAACCTAGTATTATTGTAATATACTAAATCTCTTCGATGTGAATTTGAATCGCTTTTACACCTCGTCGATCATTGTTCATAGGTTTTATTGCCTGATAGTCAAATAAATCTTCGCTTTACGTGAAATCTCATCATTCACGTTAAGAGCCATCGGCAAGGCTGATAATCCAGCTCCGTTTGATGTTAACTTTGGGATAATCATACTCAGGTTGGCGTGTTTGTTCAATGTTTGGCTATTTAGATTACACAAGCTAGGCATAAGCAGCTTGTTCGACATACGTATATATTTCTTCTCTCTCTTCTCAAACGGATTATTTTCTTTCATGTTTTATGATATTGTTGTATACGTCACTTTAACGCGTCACTTGAAAAACAATTCCTGGGAATATATAAACTATCCTGTACATAATGTAACAGTTACAAGGATTTGCTATGAATTATCTTAAATTATATACAACAGCAATAACTCGTTCTATTCCAACGTTTTGTTATTTTTCTACAGTATACGGCAAGCCTATAAACGAACATTTCAACGACCCAGTGACCCCATTTCTTATAATGAAATGTGCAAACGTTATCAACAAACTGTTCAGAAATAGGTCTATTTCTTGATCGACTTTTTCCACACGGATTATGGAATATATATAAATAATTAGGCCTAAATAAGGCAAATATAAGTGTATGCCTATGTGGAGCATGAGAAAGCTAAGTCTTTAAGATGTCTAGATAACTCACTGATTCAGCTGTAAAATAACCCAGTTTTCATCCACATGCAAACCATTTTCTTATCGTAAAAGGCATATTTACATTATACGTTGATTCGCAGTATGTATAGTTGACATGAAGGGAGTCGACTACAATAAAACAGGGAACATAACTATCCGTCTTCCATCCTTATTAGCTTCTCTCTCTCTCTCTCTAATCAAAGATAACATCAAACGACTATTATTCTATGGATTTGTTTCATACGAAAATATTTTAATAATCATAGTAGTGTCAATGACCAGGCGTTCCCGTTGGCTCCTAAGAAGCAGAAGAAGAAAAAAAAAATCCGGAAAGAACTGAAAGATACCATCACGGTCGATCAAAAACCTACTGACAGTTGCTTAAGACGTAGCCACTTGATTAGTTCAAGACAAGTCCTACGGCAACGCGTTCTTTTGACATCAAGGTCCATGGTGACTGTTAAATTCCTGCAGGCTCTGACGAGTAGGCTACAACTGCAAGAGGATGACAACTCTCCGTGACGTCACCGGGAGACATATCAGGGTAGTAGCAACATTGTAAATATAATGTTTTGAAACAAGTTTCATCCATTATGATCCAGACGAGACGATTCGGCGGTTTTTGGACATAACGCCCTGAAAGTATATACACCCTCTTGCCCGAGGGATCGTTATGTTAGTCTTCCTTTTGGCAGAGAAACCCCTTTTTCTCTCTATTTTGATGACGACCGACCTAGATTTTCTGACAGAAGATGAAGTGCGTTTGCTATAAGATTCCTTGTTTATCTCTTGGACAATTGTTGAAGGGTGAATTTGGTCACTGAACAGAGTAAGGTTTGAAGACCTTAAGAAGGATATGTTAGAGAACATGAAACTTTTTGATTCACCAATAACGCCACCATATAGACGAATAAAATATGCGCGGTATATTGTAAGATATAATACTTAAGATAAGATACATGGGGCAGCCAACCGCCACCCCCCCCCCTCCCCACCCGCCGCCCCACCACCAGCACGTAATTGCTGCAACAGTGTATATAGTACTTAAAGAAAAACATGGAGAAAGCCTACTTTTTCCAACTTTGATTGTGATAGAACCTACTACATATAGGGAAGTAGAAGTATATTTACCGGGTGACGTCATTGTGATGAAGTTAATTATAAACTCGAGTCGAGTATATCGTATAGGTAACTAGCGTATAGGTAATCAAGGAACCACGCATTGCTTCACTTGATAAGAGATTTGGTGCGAATGTCAATACAAACGCCGAGTATACATTATAAATAAATGCCGATATACACAATGCATAATATTATGCAATAATTATACATCAGTGATTTAAATTCTCAATTTAGCAAACGACATATTTGCATGATATCGTAAGAAGCTGAATTTTTCCATAATATTATCACAAATTAAAAGATCCGATTTTTGTTATTATATGTACATGAAGATTCTAACCTCCTATAGCCTGCATTTTTTCATGGCATATGGTTATGCAATACTGAATATAAATAATGCATAATGCATAATGCATATAATTATATGCATATTTTCATGTTGGCATATATAGTGAATGAGTAACAACATAATGCAATACTGACCTGCTTAATTACAATGATTTTTATGACAGTATGGAAAAGACGACAAACCAGAAGTTTTTCCTTTCCATTTTCTTGCTTCATTTTTATATTTCGAACCATTTGGCTCACAATGCTTTATATGTATATTATATAGTACCACCAAACTTCAAGTCACGACAGGCTATATACGACGCATGGAATTATGAAAGATGTTATCAACCATCCTTTGTACTATTAATTAAATTATAAAATAATGTTTGGTGCGGTAAGTGCGACATACATATCTCACCTTGTCGATAAAGTTGTTCAAACAACATTACACTAACTTGATTAACTTACATTTCCATCTAACTTCTACGTCCAAACAATATTTTCTGTATTGTCACAAGTCCGTGCTGAAGTAGTTATATATTACGTGTTCTAGTTTTGCGTAAATAAAATTATCGTTCGAACTCTTTCAATGGTTATAGTGTACGTAATCTAGAATACAATTATCCTAGTCTGTCTGTCTCTCTGTCTGTCTCTCTACCTCTCCATCTATTTCTTGTAAATGAGCAAACTCATGTCTCTTTCAACAGTACCGAATTTCGTTTCCCGTGATGTCGTCTGGAAGCCACGAGAAAGTAATGTTTGATGATTTTGCTGTACAGCAGGTGTTACTAAATTGAAATTTTTGTTGAAAGCTTTGGCTGTAATGTTAATTAAAACCCCGATAGTTATTGGAGTGGAAACATCATTTCACAGCAAACATGTTATGTCAATAAGATTCTGTTATTTGATTTTTTATTTCTTCGAGACATTCATTTCTATCATTAACGCAACTGAAGTATACGTGAAACTCAACATGAGTTTCAAGACAAATGTATTCGCTGTTTGGACAGTCATAAGCGTATGGAGTAGAAGCACGTTCACAACACACCTTTTATAAGTAAACAGTTTCCTAAATGTTATTTTATTTCAATATAACTCCAACCTAATTGAAAAGAAGTAAGGCATCAGTTTGAACAACGGAGGTATTTCATGCGAGGACGTATGAGCTGATGGAACGAGATATATTTACCACCCTCGGCATCCCCTGTTCCAGCGTCCCCTGCACCCCCGCCAATAAACAGTGTATCCAAAACACTCTGGTGCCAAAAATATATAGACCGCGAAGGAGGTGCAGATTGGTAACAGATTATACGTATGATATTTTTTTTCTTCATGATTTCACAGTGAATGTGAATCACATATATAGTGCTAGAAAAATATTGCGTGCATAACAATACTATCAATTTGGAAATATGCGATCACCTACACATTTCTGTTTATAGTTAATTATAGCTGTCCAATCTTAAATTCCAAACCATCCCAAGTAATATTTCCTCCAATAACATTGTCGAAAACTATATACACATATGTACCCTGGTAACTTTAAACAAGGAGTATGACAACTTCATGTTTTTAAATGTTTTCAAATGTATTGTAGAAACATTTTCACATAACGTTTCGGAACATTGACGTAGCGTTTCTTTTGAAGTAACGTGATATTAATGATTGCAAACGTTTTCTTAACGTATAAAACTAACAACGTTGTTTCAACGTATTTCCAAGCTCAATTTGTGTATGACGTTTTTAAAACGTAGCTGCAAGATTAAATATTTAAACATTTTCTCTTTCAAGCTAGCATATTAATTGAGTCGTGTTGAAGCTTTGTGATATATACATGTAATTACAATATTAACATCATCATAGCTGGCTTACACATGAGACCGCAATTTATTTATGTATGTATTTTAGACCCTCCTGCGAGCAGGAACTCGCGGAGAAGCCTCATTGGCTTATCAAAGCCGCAAGCTGAAGTCAGTCTCTTACATACATATTTAACGTCCATGATTATGAATTGTCAATTGTCAACAACTCTGTAACTGGACGACATACATTAATTCTTGGAGTGACTCGAACTCGGGACATTATGGTTGAAAGGCACCGGCGTTAACCACTGAGCTAACATTCCTTATGAGTGACAAATTCATCTCGAAAAATCTCCCAAAATACAAACTTTTTTTAATACTTTTGTGGAAAATAATTCCATAACAACGTATTAATTTATGACAGCAATAATGGATACGATAGCGCAAGTGTTTTGCCGAAGGCGGATACATTTAGAAACTTTTCTAATTGTCTGTCTTCGTTGTTCCCTAATGTTTGTATAATCCAGCTAATATTCAACAAATAAAAGTTATTGTCTTGATACCAAACCTATGCAATGCACATGGTGTTAGCACTGTTTCCTATATGTATACATTACTTGTCCCATAATTAAAATGAGAATATGATAAAAAAAAATTAAAAAATCTTCTTCTTCTTTTTTAAATTTTTATTTTGCCTGATGCGACAGATAGAAAAGCAATCATGATATCAACATCGAATATGATTAAATTTGTATTTCTAAGTACTTTTAATAGGAAAGAATACTCCTACAAATAAAGCTTTAAATGTTTCACCTTTATTGTTCCTAGCAAAGGGCAGAAACAAGTACATCGTTCAGTAGGCCCAAGGGTGTCTCGATACATTCTTAAGTTGACGAAACACCAGTCTGTCGGATCACATGGGAAACCTTTAACTGAGTATTTAATATCGAGTGCAGGTTCTCGTACTCGAGGTTTGGTTCATCTTCCGATGAAGTATCGAGTGACCTAGCATAGGTTATATTCTGTATATTGTATTTAAAGGGAAAGAACGGCAAATGTCTCACACACGTGAAATGTTGTCGCCGCGGCAAGATTGTACTTAAAAGCATTTAAATGGGATGCTGTATCCCTAAAGTGATTGCGACAAATATTCCCGGTAATGTAGCATTTCGTCACGTTTACAATAAAGTTGGTTTCAAAATGTTATATAATTGTGAATGGACTAATTCTGAACAAAAACATAATTTTACATATATATATCTGAAGTTTTATGGTCAAGCAATTCCTACGAGTCTCTGTGACTTTAAATGTATATACATCGTAGGTCTTCTTCGAAGTGATGCAGACACTGATCTAAGTTGGTAATGTACAGGAGAAAGCTCATGAACAGACATGCATTTAACATATAACTGAAATTCATTAAATACTGATATCATATAATCATATATATATATCTGAATATTTGATAGAACTTAAATGAGCTAGACGTATTTAGAAGAGACCACAATAAATATAATATCACATATAAGCGACGTCACTTTCTCCTCTTTGTACCCTTCCTTGTTTCCATTATCCTCCCTATCACTCACCGACCCCTCCCTGTTGCCACCAAGGCATTAACAAGAAGCTATAAGTAATCCTAGCTGCAGCAGTGAGAGGAACTGGAATATCGAAATGAGGAAAGACGGGAAGATCAAAAAGATAAACCGCAGAATGTCTGATCTAGTATTGATTTACTCTGCGATATCTAATTTGCAGTGGTATTATTTCTTTCTTCAAATGGATTGGATTTATGGTTCTTTGGCTGCGTTATACTCCTTAACGGTTCTATTCTTAGTTACATCAATCGAATACACGTATAGGCCTAAGCGGTTCAATTGCATCCCGCCGTGAGTTTTATTAAGCAACTCTTGTACCATTCTTTAATACCGCAAGACTAGAATGTTCCGTAAAAGAAACGTAAAAACCGTACATACCTTTGTATTGTAATACAGTGTGTTTTCACATGTACACTAATACAGTGACCAAAACAAATGTCCGTCTGAACGATTCTCCATCCCACTTGAGTTATATGATACAGGCAATATGACAGAACTAAATTAATGACAAATTAATATTATATATGGCTTTAAAGCTTTCAACGCCAATGATATAACTTTGCTTCGTACCCAGTTGAATAATCATATTTTCATTTAATATTTTGTTCATGAAGCTAAGTTTAATTTTATTCTTTGAATCTGAGTTCGATTTAGACATGTATATTATTAAAGCTATTGTAACAAATTTTTTTAGGTGAAAAATGTGTAAGAACGGTTCATCTGAGTGAAAGAAAAACACTAATGATCGGTACTAGCGATCTATATCCTATGCAACTGTTTAATTCCTCGCACGACCCCCCCCCCTCCCCCTGTCCCAACGACATTAATTATTCTTGACAACCGTTGTCTGATGTGAACAACCCCTATATCTCTGATAGCAGGATATTTAATACTTTTATAATATATCTGGATACTATTCTGTTCGATGTGTTTCTAAGTAAAATGGGCCAAAATGTTGTAGATGTTAGCTTTATGGTCGAAGAGATATGAAGCAGGTGTTTTAAAGGTCAAGTCCATTCAACCTGCGGAAGATCCAGCCCAAGTCAAACATTCCGTGTAAGTGAGTTTTCTCATCCATACAGATGTTTATCTTAAAGACAACACTTCAAAAAGATGGTAACTTATTGTGCGAATAATGAGCATCCAACCTATTTAGGAAGAAAAAGAATCTAAAGCTTACAAAGAAAAATATCTGGCAAATTTAGCCATGAACTGTTAAACCTTGAAAACCTAGTTACATATTTTTGTTCTTCCAGAAATAAATGTCTTTCTTTAGTAAAGGGAGGAAGAGGCCGATTTTATCAAAAATGTGTAAATTGGTAAGCGTTTTATCTTGATGTTTTCAATATTCGTTATGCAGTAATAAATGAGAAGGACAAAAGAGACGGAATTTTAAACTTTGATTTACAATATTCAACTTCTGATATTTGCTTGTAATCATAATTTTCTTTTGCACTTTCGATGCGTTCAAGTCAACACTGTGACATTATGGTTTAAGTACAACGTAAATCGTACTTTTTGAGATGATAGACAATTTTTCGTTTGGTTCAACCATAAAGAAGAATATCTTATGAATATAAATATAAATATTACATCCATATCTCTCATTTATTAGACCATCTTTGAAGTTTCCTCTCGTTCTTCGTCGTCTTTTCAATTTCATATTTGTTCTCTTCAGAGAAAGCAAGATGCAGACCCACAATATCAAAAACTGAAATTTAAGAAGGATTTGACTTACACGATGTATGATTAGATTACAATTGGGAGGCATTCTTTACATAGTTCTACATATGGAACTGATTACATGGGAACGTCGTTCCCTAAATATGATATAGCCGTCAAAAACAACATACAATCCACGTCAATACCATGAGCAGTGTAATCAAATCAGTTATGAAAAATTCTTTCTTCCTACGTCTGGTATCCTTTTACATGTCATGTTCTAAGCTACTTTCATAGTAGACTCATATATATGACTGCATGTTACACTATGTTAGCTAACAGTTAATGCATGAAATCTGATTAGGAGAGTTCGTGGGTAATGATTAATTTGTGTATTTATGAATGTACGGGGGTCTATTTTTATATCTACCGTCTATCTCGCCATGAGATGAAATTGATAACATAGGTTTTGTTTTTCTTAATTATGATTTTCAAAGAGTTAAGAAGTAGTCAATGATACTGTTATTCATTGTTTTTAATGAGTATACGTTAATATAAAAAGAAATCGTTTACTTCCGATAGATATCACGTACAGAGGCAAAGTAGTGTTGTATCTAGAGAGGAAACATTTCATTCGGAAAGGTGCAAGTGGATATGACGTCATTGGTTGAAATAGATACGCCAAAAATGAAAATTCCAAAAAGAAGTGTTTTCATTAAAGACAATTTACTGTCGTCAAAGATTAATTTAAAAGGAAGTGGTGCTAATTGTCAATCACAAATTACCATCGTAATGTGTAATGGCGATATTAATTAAAAGTTTACTGCAAGTGAACACAACTACATGGCTTGACGTTAATACGTCGCTATGACGTCACGTCTAAAATGGTTATGTCAGACGAACAGCTCTGAAGATTTTGCTGCCGTTTGTACCCAACGAGGAGATGATATAAAAGGGAAGCTCTTAAAGGAAAATATAATGGCGATTAATTATCAATATTCGAAATACGATAGAAAACCAAATAATGATATATGTTATTTGTCGTTCAATTTGTTACAGGAAATAACACTGTCATATCACACACTCGAGGCGCTTCCCTGATCAATACTATAGTTGTGTTAAAGAGACAATGTCATTTTCTTACATTAGGCGAACCATCAATCGTAAATTATCGATTGTAGCTTAAAGGATTTATAGCAATAACCCCTGTGGATGTCAGAGTTGTCCACGAACCCCCAACTTTTCGAGACACGATCTGAGTCTTTATTATACCAGGGAGTTGTTATGTAAATTCCCTGATTATACTATATATCATACGCATAACAGTGCCGTGTAAAAGATTAAGTTCATAGTGTAATAATGTAATGAAAATTGCACGGTACGGTACTACTATATATGGCAACATATGCGTATGGAACGTGAAAAGAGTTTGTCGATAGGAACGACTTTTGAACATTACTAAATTATATGATATTTCAGATTTTAGTTCAACAAAAAGGACCCTAGTTTTGACTTTCAGAAACGTCTCACGACCCCATAGGATGGACTCACGCACTCCATGGGGGTTCATGCACCCAGTAAGGGAACCCCTGATTTAAATTATCAATTGTTGTAGCGGCTATATTCTTCGGTCACTGATTTGATCCAATTGACTTTGTTAGTGTCCTGGATATCCAGCAATGTGTATACACTAACATATACGTATCCATCAGCAATATATTGACGCGGGCTATTCTGAAAATTATAAATCGTTTATATTAATTTGATTTTATTAACATGTAATGCGATAGGAAGATCAGTGATATGGATATATCTTATATGGTTAAGGTAGCTGAGCAGTTCTAGATGCGCAATAAACATTTCGTTCATTTTTTAATGATAATTAATATGCTTTTATTCACTTTATTGTCATGCAATCGGCAGAATGAACGTATGTAATACCTATGCTTGCGTGAAACTATATTAACATAAGAGCATTCTATAGCGATTTAAGATATTACTATCATATTCACATGAAGTAACACCATATCCAACGTACATACCATACAAGATACAGTATACGACCAAGACACTATACCATATACAATAAGGAAAATGTTCGTTTTGGTGATGCGTGGAAATGTTCATAATGTGGTCCAGACTCTGTCATTATTTAATGGTTGTCATCTGACGTCACATATAGATCTGCCAAGCATTCTCCCCCGTTGGAGATTGTCTGATACATCATCATTATATCGAAAGAGGATTTCCCCGGGGAAATATCCTCCATCGACAAAATATGACATTCCTCTATAGGTAGAAAATGTATTATCAACACATTACTGAGGCTAACGTTGCCGTGTCTAGAGTGCTATTAATGTACAAAAAAACACAATATTTTACTGCTTCCAGCAATCCCCCTATCCCTTCCGCTTGTGCCCCTTTGCCCCTATGGTGTGCAGTTTAAAAAAAATGGAACATTGTAACATGTAACATTGTGTGCGCAAATGTTAATCGCTGACTGTGACATTTTTACTTCTACTATAAATTATTTTTCAGACAGTGCATGATATAATACACGTTTAGATGTGAAACATGTTTGAAAGGCCAAACAAAACATGTTTCCATGAGATGAAAATGCTCTTCGTTGTCAACAAATGGCTACTTTACTTCTGTTTTCTGTGTCATCAAAGAGATTCCATAATTCCTTTTCCTTTCTTTTTCATGAGATTTCTATATTTTGTTTTGTTTGGATATGCAATTCAAGACTTAATGCGTTATGCACGTTCCTCGGTTACATGAGTTTTACCCCAGTTAGATTAACTTAACACACCATTTCCTCCTTCAACGTTAATTTCGGTCGCTGCAAGAATACATTGGCAGAATTTGAGCTTCGTACAATATTATCTTTGTCATGTACTGCTTTACGTTCCTTACAGTTACATTCTCAATCAATTTCTATTGCGTTCGACGCCAGTGATATATAACGCAGACTACTTGAGAGTATCGTTAATGTCCACATGCATCTTAATCTCTCTCTGTTTGTTTCTTCTGTGATAAGTTAGGCTTAATCATCTTTTGATTTCATATTATTTTAATTGATTTAATTTTTTTCCATATACCTTAATGATCATACAGTAAACCCATGTCACTTTAATATAGAATAATATATCTTACGGAACTGTTGCTTATTAATTAAGTAACCAGCAACGTCCGCAAAAGAAAACACTGAACATTGTTGACATAACGTTTCAGTATATGAAAATTCCTACAAAGAATCAAAACAGCAAAATTTCTTTACAAATAATAAATATCGAGATTTCCTATACAAATTCAGGAATAATTAAAATTAATTCTCTGTTTTAGGCCATATTTTTGTAAGTCAGGACGATTATGATGTATTTTGAAAAGCTCAGATAGTTTTCCGAGTATGCAGTAAGCTAAATTATTAAAATCAGTCAGGAACTTACACCATCGTCGTAAAAAATTGTATATGGTTAAGAGGTAGATTATTAAAAATGGCAGACTAAAGATCATATCAGGTATGAATTAATGTGCAAGAAACTTACCTGGATGTATTAATGCCATTGTTAAAATCAGGTATATCGCATTGGTATCCATTAAACCGATGATTTTGGAAAGATATTGCAGAGACATTGCTCAAGTTTCTTTTCTAGTTACTGGTTACTAAATGAGAGTTATGTCTATTGACATTCTACTTTTATACGATGTGACTTACTTGAAGTCGACTTGAAGCAAGTCTAAAAAAAAGCACGCTTTGAGCTATACCGTCTTTTACAAATCTCCCATTAGTTATTAACAAACGTATTGGATTTGAAATTTATGAGAACTTTTTGAGTTTATAGAAGACTTGTTGCAAGTAAGTAAAGATACTATTAACTTCATAGAACTCCTATCGAAAGATGATTAAATTTGTCACAATTAGTTAAAACGTTTTGCAGTATCCATCTTCCTCAAAATGAAGTGTCGTCCAACCAGCTATCCAGAATATGAATAAACAGTCTTGATGAACTTCTTCACAAAGTTGCAGTTTACTGAAAATTCACTTAAGAATGAGAATACGAGTTAACCAATTGATAATTTCTTTATATAGTGAATGCGAAAATCAAGTCGCCGATACATGACCTAGACGCGATGAAAGATGGTGAAGAACACGTCAATATTTTCTTCAAGTAAATAATGCCCCCTACATATTTATTATTCCGAATGTTTAATAATTTAACACTATCGCTACTTTCTTTGGGCGATTGCTTTCTATTCCCCTTCCACTACAGTAATATCAGCTAAAATCCTATCTCAGTCAGTATTGTACGAAGAAGATCTTCATATATTTCGCCCACGTACACTGTAATGTAATGTTTGTTCACGATAAGATTCCCAAGGCATGTTCATCTACCGTAGACACAGCTGAATTCTAACCGGAGCGGGCAAGAGGTAATTCGCCTGTGCTCTAAGCTCTGCAGTGATGCATTACGTTATAATATTGATTGCTATAGTCTTAAGTTGTCCATCAGAAGGCTGACATTACAGTTTCTATAAGTTATCATGGTCATATAGACAGAACTCCATCATTTTCTGTGGTCTATATAACCGCCGGGTTAACAACACACCGAGTCTTAATGAAAACAGTTTATAACTAATTGTAGTTCTGCAAAGAAGAATGAAAATTGGTTTGCATCAAGATGAGGGGGAAAAAACATTGTCGCCTCATTCCAGATTAATAAAATATGAATTTAAATGAGAACAAATTAATGAAAAGATTTCGATATAATGAAAACTAATTTTCTTTCTGTTACATTGAGTGAAATGATTTACACGAAGTTCATTAATCTTCGGTTTCGGTTAATTTTCGGTTTCAATTTGTCTCGTTTTTCAATGGAGAAGTTATTTTATTTACAAACAACGAAACCCCCTCAGGAAATAGAAAAGATAGAAGCAGAGCGATAGAAGGAAAGGAAACAGTTTTTGTATGTTAATCTTTCCGCCTCGTTGGAATCAAATACTTCGTTGAGATGGGAAATAAAAGATCGTTTGAATTTTAATCTAATGTTAAGCCGGACTTGTTTCAATGTGTTTAATTTCTAGTTCACTGCAGAGAAAATCAAACAACGAAATGCCTCAAATTAAGTACTCGTGAAGCAAATGAAGATATTGAGACTGTGAAGTTGGAAAATGTGTTCTAAAACGTTTGGTGAGTCTCTCATATAAACACATTTGATAATCATTATTACAGCTGATAAGCTACAGCACGATGTATCTTAATTTGCTTTCAAACTGCTTCAAACTTTAAATGAAGGAAATAGTATTATATGAACATGAATTAATCAAGCAAACTCAAAAGTATCTCATAAATAAGAAATTAAAATGATTCATATAAGCCAAAGATTCAAAACGAATTACCAAAGGACATTACTTGTTCCTAAAACATATCCTTGGTTCTCTTAAAAAGCCAAAGTTAATGTTTCGTCACAGTAACATAAGCAATAAAGTGGTCTTTGTTATAGCAATATTATTACCAACGGAACATTCCTTTAACTGAGTTATTTTTGGAACATTCACGAGTATATTGCGTAATGAGCATTCGTTATTTACACAGTAAGGCATATATATCACGGTATATATAGATCCGAAAGAAAATGCATATTCATGAACATTATGTGGATTTCCTGTTCAAATATCCTTCATAAACAAATAGACACTTCCTATAGATTTTTGCGAGCGAGGATGAGGATAAATGGGTGAAATATAAATCAGGAAACTGATCATTTAAGAGTGGCAGAGTAATCCATTTCTCTTACGTGCACAGCTTACTTTACAGGTTGTAAACGATGATATTGAACTGACCGATCTGGTACTGAAATGATCGATATATTAAGTGCAAGCTACCAACGTGCATCCTATTACACGTTTGTTTTATGTCAGAGACCATTACTGGGTATATATGTATATCAGGTCTTGCAATCGGTATTTAAATTTATTATACGGAGATTAACTTCGAGGGATGTTAAGATTAACTTCGAAGGATGTTAACGGAGTGTATTTTGGTGGAGCTTAACGATCGATGATACTTCTTGCTATATTAACAATAAGGTACAACCTTTACTGAGTTTGTACATTGACGCACACGATTGCCATATTAACCAAACTAATGCAACTTTACCAAGTGTTATCTTCACGGAGATCGAACAAGATTTTATTTTTCCATGGGCCTAATCATTCTAATGATAAGAATTACGAGTAGCCAACCTTCTCATGGAACTATCGGTAACGGCCACGCGTCTTTATCGTTTCTGAAAATGTGTTCATCTATCTCAAACACGCTGACAGTATACTCACGACATACGGTAGTTTAATGATCGTGTCACTGTTGTACGTCCTTCCCCCTCCTACACCTACTCCTACCCCCCCCCCATTCCCCCTCCCAACTCCCTGCCATTGGCGTAAGATACACCTAACTGATATTTGAGTAGCGTTTGAACAACTTTGATAGATTTTTGAAATTCTTGTTTTATTTATCCTTTATGCCTATAACCATAGCTGACACCACATGCAGATTTCATAACCTTATGAATTTTTCTCAACAACCAATGATGTTAAATACCAAGCATATAATTCACAATTTTTATAGTTACTAAACTATTCTGTGCATACACACTCTTACAGTAAAACATGCAAAGAACGGAAGTCATAATTTTATGAAGTGATTATTTTTGGTTTACTTCCTTACTTTGACAAATTTATCATCGCTGTTAAGCCTCAGTATAATTGAAAGTTAGCATGTTGCAATTTGAACGGAACCTCATTTTTATTTATACATTTTGTTTTTATTATGGAACAATTTTTTTTCGAATAAACAATTAAAGGTCGATTGAAGTGAAATAGGATTTGTCGTCAAACAGTCTTACTGGCATTGCATATTTTAACCAATGAGAAGATGGAATTGGTTTTCCAAATGATGCATGAAATTTGAAGTAATTTAAATCGATTCCATTTGACAAGGATTGGTCAAGTTTCATCTGAATGGTTATAGATAACCTTCAAGATATGTCGACGCTTGTTTGCATTTTTTCTTTTCACCGAATCGACATCAGCATAATCTGACATTTAGAGAGTTTTCGATAACATTAAAAATGAAAATGGTTGGAGGAATATCATTTATCAAATGTGCATTATAGAAGGAAATGCCATTATGTTCAAGTTCATGCCTTTACGCGTTCGTTTCATGATTCTGTTTTTCAGTGATGAGTTGGAGAGTGACGTTGACTGTACATTTATTTGACATCTTGAAAAATATGTCAATGTTTCATTTTAGACTAGTAGAAAGATGGATTCTCGAAATCGCATGAGACCGTATCATCCTTTGGCACTATATATTTGGAACTAGGATTTCATAACTGATGGAGTGTCAAAATTTATGAAGGACGAAAAACTCAATATTCTGCATAGTTTAATCTCAATGTAGTTGACTATTGATGACAGACTTTTGTGAGCCGTTGTTTATCATTAAGCAGACGTTTGCATTGTTTACTGTGGACAAGATTGAGGTTGTTTTACAATTTTTCTTATTAACATGATAATGTTATGGATGAAAAATAAGAAAGGTACTTGGTCGACTGAAATATTGTAAATAAACTACTAAAAGAAAAAACAACGTTGATATTCAAAAACAAACAATTCTGATCAGACTTAAAACAGCTGGATATTCATGTAAAAATATGATAGATATCAGTAAAAAGGAATATTTATGAGTATACGTTATTTACACAGTAAGGCATACATATCAGGGTACAGATCCGAAAGAAAATACATATTCATGAAGACAATGTGGATTTCCTGTTCAGTTATCCTTCATAAAAAATAAACACTTCTTATAGATATTTGAGAGCGAGGATGAGGATAATTGGGTGAAATATAAATCAAGAATACTGATCTGTTATTATTAACATGACAATAGTATGTATGCAAAACAAGACAGATACTTGGTTGATTGAAATAGATGACCTACTAAAACAAGAAACAATGTTGATATTAAAAACCAAACAATTATGATACAGTCAAACTGTATTTTCTTTATTACTTAAATGAAAAATAAAAGCAAAAAAACTATACGGAAGGAACAAATAAATATCCTAAGCTTACCCTTGTATATCTAACTTTAATTATTTAGTTTAACAGTTGTTAAACGACGCCAGAAAGAATAAACGACCCGCCTCAAAATGTTGATTGCGTCATAATTATACTAACACGGCGCCAACATATACTTATATACAAAAATTGTCCAGATTTTCTTGAAAATTTTATATTATTATGTAAAATATTAAGAATGCATGCATTTAAAAGTAATATATGTATTATATGATGTGAACTACATTAATGTAAGCTACAAGAACCGCCTCTACGAGGAATTGCTCCCAGCAGCAAATGACCGATAGATTATTATTTCTCGATGGTAAAAAGCAAAATCTTTCATAGTCAGCTTTTAAGCTATATCAATGAGCATACTTTAGTTCACGAAATTACAGTGATAATTATGCTGTGTTTTGGTTAGAATTGCAATTATTTTGATAAACCGGTGTTAACATTAATCTGAATTGAAATATTAACTCACATACATGGAACTTGTCAACATTCACTGTTGCATCTTCGGTTTTGTTTTATATATATATCCAGGGGAACGTCTCATTTTTTAATGTTTCATAAAGTGGCATGTTTTCGAGGGAGCCAAAATGAATTTCATTGACGTCAGAAATCACCTCCCTGTTAATTTAAGGTAACCGTCTAAATGTTATTTGTTCGGACATCCTCCCTAAAGAATATCGCATTTTAATATACACTACACTCAATTCTGACGAAAAAAAAAGAATTGAAATTTTATTTAATTATCTAAGCTTAATAATCGAAGATCAAATTCTACCCCTTTTTTCATAATCTTGTCAATTTTTCCTCCCTTTCTTTTTCTTTTTCTTCTTCTTCTTCTTCATTTACAAAACCTTTGTCCGAAAAAAAACTGGTCTTTTCTTTCCTGGCAGTCAGTTGGCTACCGTACTTGGTTTAAATCATTTTATAGAGAAATCAAATGAAAATGTATGAGTTTTAATTATACCCTTGAGTTATGTACTAAATGGCGTCTGTGTTACCATGCGTATTAATTTTCACCCAGGGGAGATTTTGAGGCTTAAATCATGACCGAGTTTCATCTTTAATTCAATCAACAGTGAGCCACTCATCCATATTCCGACGAATATGAGAGGTTGCAAACGTCATCATCGTATACACCGCAATGAATTCCAACCTGTGTATTTGCATCTTTGATTTACGAAAAGTATAATAATAAAAAAAAAACCAATACACATCGACTTGCCAAAGTCGATTCACTAGCCTATACCAATAAAGTATATTAATCAGTGAAAAGCTTGACTTTGTGCTCAGAGAGCAGAAAGTTTAATGTTTACGATATTATCTTATTGGACATTACACATAATTCACGTTGATACGTCATTATGAATTGCTTCATTAACCAAGGCATTAAACTCGTTGGATGTTGTCCAATTATATGTGCGCTTTATGTACCTGTCATTTGTAAGTGTAGGTAGAACAACCACAAATCTATGAGCCTCAGGCTGAGCAAAATTCCGCGGATGAATGTTGCGTTCCTTCTCACATGAAGTAGGTGCAGTGAGCAGATAGTTAAAACTTTGAAACGTCAAAAACACATGTAACCCCCGGAGACTATATATGTAAATTAGATGCATTTGATGAAGTATTTGAGCGTTACTAAAGTGGATGAGCTTTTAACATATCAATCTTTTCAGACAGACCAAAAGTGACTGGTTGGTGTAAGAACAAGCAATAAGTTATGAAAGTGAAGGAATAAAGTAACCAGACAAAGTGTCTCACTTCAATATATGAAATAATAAGCATCATAGAGACCATAGAACTATATGTTGCAAAGGACAAGAAACTAACCAGTAAATGAGACGTACATGTTGAAACACATAATGTAACTAACCGGTCAACTAACCGATAAATCACAAGTTTACGTTAGTACAAGTACAAAACTAACCGGTGAATCAGACTTGTCATGTGTTATACACATAATCACACCTATATGAGTTAACACACTTACGTAACTAACCGGTTAAACTAACCCGTAAATCAGATTTGTAGCACACATATGAACCAACTCGTACCGATCTAAACTATGTATAAATCAAACGTAGATGTGATAAAAATCCATGACATATTTAAGTATCTAACTGGTCAAACTTACAGACAAGTCAGGCGTATATGCTAACGTACGCACTTAACCATTCAACCGGTCAAGCTAACGTGAAATTACAGCTCTAAATGTTAACGTATACGTACCGTACTCAACTGGCCGTTCAAATTAAACGGTAAAATTAGCGGTATATATATGTGTCATTATTACACATGATTATTTAACTGTCTGGACAAAGGACAATATTATACGTACATGCAACAAAATATGACCAGTAACATAACCAACATGTCATGCCATAGAACTAACGCAGGAAAAGAAGCATTGGCCTATGTTATAACACGCATGCAACATGTTATAACCAATAAAGAGAGAGGTATGCATACATAGGCCTATATGTTTACATGTTTTGACACTGATGAAGGAAGGTGTTCTCGAAAGAGGTGTAACACTTTTAAGAATTGTGCGACAAGGAAATATTGATTTTGTCAGTGGAGGAAAATTCATATTAAAGACTAAATAAATAATCAACTTAAAATACATTTCAGAATAATGTTTGTCCATGTCTGCTTGAAAACTGAATCATTGCGAGCCGAAATACGTTTGCTATTTTCGTCAACAGTGCGTCAGAAGTACCAAAAGACGTTGACACTGAAATGTGTTTGAACCGGCTAAGAAGAACATCGGCACAAAATGTTCAAATTTTTCTTCTGCATGCAATGGCCATATTGGAGCCATCCTTGTGTAAAATTTATATTGATATTTTTGGAAAACAAGATTTTTTCAAGATCGTTCGCTGAATCTTGTATCTGTTTATGGTGCCGGTGAGACTGTCGAAAACGCTGCTGAATCAATAATGAAACATTTGTACAAGCAGTGACTGTATCGGTTGATCTGATTGGTTCCATCCATAAACATATGAAAGACTTCATAAAGTACGACCCAGTCTTGAAGACTAATAAATATCAGCGTTAAGTTATTCCCTTGTATACTGATTACAAACCATCCGTTTCTATGGCGACGCGGCCATTTTGTATGATTTCTCGAGCAGGTTTATCATGGCTCATATCTGATACGGCAAGAGTAAACATTTTGCGTCGAATGGGATCATGGAGATTGTCACTTTCGTTATGCTGATAATAAAACCGATAAGTGAGAGAAGCCGCTCAAAAGAGGTGGGAAGACATTTGTGTTGAGATATGATACGATATCAAAGGTTAAATAGGCACAACTAATGTTGCTATGGTGTAGACTGGTAAACCATTACTGTCAGTCCAAAATGGTATTTTTGCTTTTACGTTTGCTAACAACAACTATTTCAACATTGAAGAGTTATAGGTCAAACTGGTTGGATTACCTAGTATATCACACATACCTTTAAGTCAAGTTATCATACGTGAAATAGAAATCAATAGCAACATTTAACTGAAATGTTTATAATAACAAGGATACGTCGTGTTGGATGTCATTCGTGGGCTTTTTAGTATATAGGTTAAATAAGACATGTTGGCTTTGTATTGAGTTCATAAAATTGACTATGCAATAAACCAGTGACAAAGAAGCATGCTCGTCAATTGAAACATCCCAAAGGTTCATAACCTAAATTCGGAATAACGCCTCCCCCCCCCCCCTCCTATTTTTATTGCTTGCACTATTTGTAGCCTATATACCTATGGTGTTATCCTTTAAGACACAACTCTTCCACGATAGTTAAAAATTTATCATCTTGGATACACTTCGTCGATTTGGCAGGAGTGGTGTTAAAGCTCAAAGTTTGCTTCTTTGAATCGTCCCGTAACTTGCATAGTATTCAATATAATAGATTGCTTCAAATCACTCCGAAGGATACTCTTCCAATATAGGAAGCAAAAGTTTACTTCTATTAATAATATGGCCAATAATCTTACGCTTTTAAACGAGTGATCATATAACATAAAGCATTCGATGGTCGCATTTAAAAAGAGAAAGACACGATAAAACAAGTTAGTCCGCTATAATAGAGTGACTATAAAGTTACAAATCTTTAGAAATAGAAGCAACTGGTTGTTATGATAGAACCTTTACTGGGCTATATGGTTTCTGTCAGTATTGATTCATCCTTTCTTTGTTGAGAAACTACACAGGAGAGAGGACTTCATGTATATAAAATATACCTTTTATTACATCTTGCAGTAGTCTTCCCCTCAGCTGCCGCTGAAGTCAGATTAAAAAGATTTGCTCTCGGTTCGCCATTAACAATCCCTGCCTGCTTTAATATTACCGTCTTTGATACACGCCCCTGATGGTTTGCTATTCTTCTCATTTGTACTCTTTCATCCTATTGTTCTCTTTCATTCTATTGTTCTCTTGGTTTTTGTTGCCCTCGATCTACGGGAATCCATGAGTAATGTCTGTCTTACGCCGTTTGTGGAATAAAAAAATATTGCGCAATATTTCCCATGTGAAGTACGTCTAGCTATCAAAGGCTTGCACAAGAAAAAACCCCTAAAACAATCGTCACTTAATTATGACAAAGTTCAAATAATGACATAGGCTGTTTGCCACGGCAATGATTATAACTTGAAATTGACGAAAGGTGCCGCCGAAAGATCGTGCCCAAATTTCCTTGTGGACTAAAATCTACATGAATGTTAACGCTGAAACATATACCTTACCAACTTTATAATTAGATTTCTTACATGATTCTCCTTTACTTTCCCTTAGTTCCACATCTCGCCTCTTCCCCTACCCCCCCCCCCTTCCCACCCACGCACCTATTTTCATCATTAACCCCTTTATCTTCACCTTTACCCTTTGTCTTTGACGAAATGGCAAAGCCTAGGGACTAAGTTTTATCGTCCCATATTTCCGTAACAGAACTGAGTTGAAGTAGTTCTTCCTCTGTGACGTCACCTTAGCGATAAAATTGTCCGTCCAATACATTATCGTTGTACCAAATCTAGGCCTAGCCTATACGAAAAGGGTATACATTGCAGCTGCTCTCAAACATTCTCCCAGAAAAAATCGGGACGCGGTTACGACGTAATTTAAGTAGAGGTGAAACAGAGTCCCATATTGCGAGAAACTTTATATTCATTTATTCCTGTAAAACTATCCAACAATCTTTTAAAATGTCGATTTCTATCTCATTTAACAGAGAAGAAAAAAGCCACAGAGTCTAATTTAAAGCATGTAACTACTCTGTAGATTATCCCTACGTGCGATGGTGAAAAGTCATTTTTAACTGTTATGTAGCATTCCGTATTTTTTGTTGCTGTAATTAATTAATTAATTAATTAATTAATTAATTGTAGTACCCGAGAAACCGATAAAAGTGTTGTTATTAACAGTTACTTGTCGAGAGGAATTTGATACGGAATAAATTACAACGTTAATTCCAAAAAGTCGGATAGTATTAAAGAAATTGTTTGTGGAAAAGAAAGTGATGTAAAGCACATCACTGCAATATATCTGAAGAATGGTTCGCCTCAATATTTCTCTCCAAACTGCAGCCACGATTGTACATTATTAGGTACGCCCTCAACTACCGAATAAAAAAGTCACTCGGTGGGTAGAGCCTGAACGTCATCGAGATATTTCGTGGATATTTTTGATTGCTGTCTTTTTGTAATCCTATTGTTTCTATATCTCATACATTTAAAAATGCTTAATTGTCCTGTGAACCAATGACGTAAAGATGCTCCGATTATCTTTGAACACGAATTTCTATGTAACTTCTTTTTTCTGATCAATGATTTATACAATTAGAAAATGTAACAAAGGTTTTATTTTTAAATCATCTAATAACATTCTAGTTTCTATGGACAATTACAAAGTGTGTTTTCTAGTCCTTCTCGACCTTACAGCCGCTTTCGATACAATTGACTATGATATTTGGCTCCGGAGTCTGCAGCCTCGGTTCGACATAAATGGTATTGCTCTGGAATGGTTCCATTCATATCTTCGTTAGACGTAATCAAAGTGTTTGTATAGGAAATTGTAAATCTGATGGATGGAACCATTATTTTGAGGTGTTTCCCGGGGTAGATTCATTGGGCCTATTCTTTTTACCTTATCTACATCTCCACTCGAAGATATAACTGTAGCCAATTATCTTGATTTTATGTTTTTCGTCGACGATACGCAACTTGATTTTTCGTGCAAAAATCTTTCTGACTGGACATTCATACATGGAGAAAACATACAATAATAATATTTGTGTGTGGATGGCAGAATTATCGATTAGTACTTAACGGTAGCAAAACGGCAGTGGTTCATTTCCACAATTAATTCAGAAAGGATCAAGCAAACATCACAACCAATTTCTGAGTCGGTATCTGCACTCATGTTAAGCCCATCTCCGTTATTCTGTTCGCATAATACACTTTTCAGTTCAAATATTGAAATTTCAAATAAACGCTTTTAAAGTACATCACTATTTGTAAAAGTTTCTTTTTTTAAATAAATACGCGTTAACCCTTAGTTTTATCATCACGAATTGGCATGGTATCTTTGAATACTATTACTGTTTCTGAAAGTAATGAATGCTCCCTAAAACAAAATAAAAGTCCATTACCAATGCGAATAATTGAAGGTTTTTAACATCTATACTTTAATGTCATATATAATGTAATATAGTCTTTGCTGACAGCCGCGAGTGTATACCAGACCACTCTCATGAGAAAAGTCAAAAGTCTTTTGAAAAGCTAGGGGAGCAGAAGTTGCCCCGAGTTATGAGTTTAATGCTTCAAAGGATGAGAAAGAATGAGATATTGGAAGATAGTTTCACCGAGTATTTCATTCTCTGATTCATTATTATATCCATGCTCACTTCATCATCAATGTGTACAGCCGCAGCGACGTGTGGCGCCCACGATGTTAATTGACACGGGTTAACATTTAAGCGAAATAAACCGTTGCGTCTAACTTGATGTAAATCAAAACCGTGCACTTTGTTTCAAGGGGAAATGTTCACCGTGAATGAAGCGTCTTTCGTGGATTACTGCTGCATGCACAAAGTTCAGACGCAATAGTGACTGAAATATGAAATAGAAAATCATGGTTTAAAGCAGCATTCTAAGCGACATAGAAAAAAGGGACCTTAGAAAGTTCTTTGTTTGTTGTAATGTCTATTTGCTTGGGTTTTGTTTGTCTTCTCTTTATGTGTTTGTTTTTTGTTTTGTTTTGAGCGTAATATGTATTACTTAATTGGTACCAAGTAAGTTCTGTTTTTGTATAAATTGAGTCAAGTAGCGTAGTTTATAATTCTTTGCAGAAATTCTATGAATCTCCATAATTATAT
>JAIPMN010000342.1:0-11610 GCA_020650975.1 Apostichopus californicus
ATGGCATTATGATATATTACAAATGTGACTACTAATGTGTTACCTTCATAGCCATCTCTGTATTGGTTGGAACATGGAAAGCCCTGAAAGCAAATAAAGACAGCACAAAGGTAACATCTTTTAAGTTTAAAAGTGTAAAGCAAAAATACACTACAAAAACACACAACCACGATGCAGGTCACAGCTATAATATACCAGATTTCAGTAGGTTTGCTGATGAAACTTAAGCCACTTACAGCATGAAATCTTTCTTATCTGAATAATGATGACTGCCCTATCCAAACAAACATGCAACAATATAAATGAATCTTTGAAAAAAGTTTGAGACTATGATTAAACATACAAAATAGCAGATACAGACAAAACATCCCTAGTGACCTCTTCAAATCTAATGTTAATTTGACTAGTATGTGAATTATTTTGTGATTAAAGATTGTGCATATAGTAATCTGAACATATGGAATTTATCAACCCGAAACCTGAAAGCTTTGTTATTGCTGGTGATATCTGATTTCATTCCAAATAGGGTGCCCTATGTGACTAAATAGGACATAGGAACCTTGTTTCTTTTAGATAGGGTAACCTTTAGTGATCATCCAATTTCTGATGATTTTTTATCATTGATTGTGATATACAACAAAGTATTTTACATGTCAATTGCATTGAAATACAAATAATGTACTTACTTCCAAACAGAACCACTTTGACCTCGTCCCAAAATTTCAGTCGTATTTATGTCCGCCTCTGCTATCTGAAGAAAGAAACAAAAATTATCTAGAAATATTACAAACAAATTTAATTTTTTACATCTTTATATCCTTCCTTCCATTTCACACAGAAATACAGTATCAAAATTTCACTGTTTCTCTATCTATCATGTACATACTGTACACACAAGCATACATTTAAATATACTAAAACTATCATAACATTTAGAAGTACAAAGTATATATCTGAGAAATCAACAAAGAAAAAACAGAATTCACAACAGACTTGGACTTTTTTTACAAATGTTTAGAATGAATATTATAAGTATGTGGCCATCAAAAAATATAAATAAAAGACAAAAAAAGACAGGAAGAACTGAAAAAACAGAAAAGTAAAAGAACAGACAAAGAAACAATCTTTCCCCATAAAGATTTTCATAATAGTAACCTTAAGGAATGAAGACAGACTGAGAGATAGAACCTTCACAGCAAGCAAACATTGTCACAAAGAAATGTGTGAAAGAATTTCCCTTTCCCATTTTTCCCTAGCTTCTAGTTAAACTTACCCTGCCTCTTGATAATATTTCTCGAAGTTCTGCTTCATGTTTCCTGAAAAATTAATAAAAGAACTGCTTTGCTATATCTCCTTTCTGGCAAATGGTTGACCCTCACAAGTGCTGAGTTTTAACTAAAAGTGACCTAATCAGACTATTCCATTATGGTGGGAGGAGGGGTGGTGTTCATAGGACATTAATCTACAGACTGAAGCTGAATTACCTGTTTAGCTAAAATAAAATAAAATCAACTTACGCATACTGTAGACTAATACCACTATCGGCTCCCCTAGCAACAGCTCCTGCAGGTCTTGTATTTACCTGCAAATACAAACAGAAATAATAAAGCATAAAACATAGTTAATTAGTGCTAAATGTTTCATCTGTGAAATCATTCCTTTGTGGTATAACCAGAACGAACAGTAAATATCTCTGGATACAAACACAAATTGAAAGTAATGGAAGTTTTTACCACCTTGCACTTTTATACAGTATCTGAAACTAGTTTCTGACAACTTTGAAACAATGGGTTGTGATTCGTGAACTATTAAAAGCCACACTGTTGCATTACAGTCTCTATAGAAGAGTTTGAGACTTAGTGACTTGTTATTAAGTACTATTCACAAATAGGCTGATAAAAGACAATATAGAGGGAAATATTATGCAAGGAATTCAGAAGATGGCACTTAAGTTCAGCTTTGAAGAGATACCACTAACCCTTTTTCTTTAATCTAATAGTTTGTCAGAAAAAATCACAAAGACTTTGTTAATGCCAATATCATCTATGGCCTCCTCTTACACCACTCATGGGTTCACTTTTCTCAATAATGGAGTGAATCTTAAAATTGATCTAGTTATTACTTCATACTTCTACAGGTACACTTCAATTCAAACTGCAAATTACTAATATTTAAAATCATGATTCTAAGGATTTTAAATTCGCAACAAGTTCAAGTGTCATATAGGAAATCAGAAAACTGCAAGCAGTTTTTTTTTGTGCAAAATATGACAGAACAATAAACTTTTAACTCAACTGTTAGTCCAGGAGCTCCCTTTCTCATCCCACGAGCAACTGTAAAATTGAAGAGAAGATCTTTAAAGTTTGTACAAAATTCCACATCCTAGAAATAAAACTAGCAAGTTAAAACGTATAAGTGCTTGATGGTTCACTACCAAATGTGTCTCAAATTACAGTAATAATTGCTATATCAGCCCAGTATTGCAAAATAATTCTGAAATATTAGGTACTGAACATAAGATCCACTGTGTCCGACCTGATATATATTGAAAACACAATTCATACCATATATCTTTATGTCTATTACTATCAAGTTTCCATGAGTAGCAAGACTATAAAATATCTGCTTTTAATTTTACTATCAACGTGTACAAAAACCTGATCATAATTACACGATAAGTTCAATTTCTAGTCTTTAACGAACTGACAAGCAATCCATTTTAATTAAAGGAAAATCATGAGATGAAAGTTTTTAAAATGTGAAGAAAGCTAGTGAGTATTTCTTTACTGGGTATGATGCAAAAATGAATACATCAAAGGTCATCACATATATGCTAGAAAGCCAAGTAATGGCCACCGACACTCTTATTGCAAAAAAACAGTTTACTGGAAACCTCAAAGCACATTTGAACTCAAAAAAGATGTTTAAATGTCTAATTAAACCCTCCATAATGTCTGGAGAATACATGGATGATTAGAGTGTCTTGGAATATACTTTGGAAATTTCTAGCAAGCTTTAGGATATTAAAATGTTGGCCCAATACTGATGACCACAGATAAATACATATGTAATGACCATCAAGTACTGCAAAATGTATGCAATGATTAGCAAAGAGTGACATTGTTGCTGAATATTCTGATAAAAGATCACAAGGTTGGGCAACTGATGACTCGTAGCAATTCTAATCAGCAACAAATGAGCAAAGCAACAATATAACGATGAAGCTGTAAGTTTTGACTTACTCTTTGGATAAATACACAAAGGTGGGGCCATCACATTCCTGGCTTCAGATTCTGATAAAATATGCATATACTGAAATAAAGGAGAGAAAAAAAGGGTACAAAATTTAATCAAGTCTTCACCAAAACACCTCATATGGTGAAACAACTGACAAAGAATCATAGATGGGATTTGGTTTAATGAGGAAGTTTATCAAGAATATTTTCTCGATTTCTTGAGTTATTTTCTATGTAATATATAATGTTGGTATCAATGCTAAACCACATTATGCTACAAGAGTGTGCCTATCATAGTGTCTGCTAAAAAATATCATAAAAATTTTGAACTCTTTCATCTTTAAGCCTTTAAAACACACAATAAATAACAAAATCAACCTTGAACCCCCAATTTTATGTGCTAGTTAAGGACGGGGACAAACTTACATAATCCATCATCGCTACCATCTCTGGATCTCCTCTTACTGTGATTCTGTCTCCATCTTCATCTTCATCTAAATAAAATGTTGAAGAAAAACAGAAATCAAAAGAAATCATAAATGTATCTTTTGAGATAGATGAATCCCACGACTATTGCTCATGACTTCATACAGTATGTTGTAAATTATGTCAAAGAAATGATGAAATTTAGAAGGGGATCAAAAATCCAATCCTGAACGTGTTGGTTCTTCTAGGAAATTTATTATAGATACAAAATGAAAACATGCATTCACAGTTTAACCACTAATCTTAGAATTACTTCTTCCTTTAATTGTTTTTAGTTCCTGATCTATTATAATTTTTGAAGCAGATTTAAGTAAACTTTGCAACTTTTCAATATTGTTTTTAGAAAGATATTCCCATCATAATTCTGTTCATCATAGTTCAACAGTTTTATTTTCAAATCATGAAGAAAAATACTGAAAATTTTGAAATTTCCAATTTGCTTTTGCATTGAATATCACTATGCATATATCTGGACCACAAAAAGTTCAGAACTGAATGGAATAATTGTTATATACATGCTTATTAATTAAAATTCTAGGTGGGTGTCTAAGTTTGACAAATGCAATCTTATTTTGATTAAGGTCAGAAACTTGCAACCAAACTCACTAACGCATACAGTGGTTTTTGAGAAGTTCACTAAGTCCCTTTATGTTCTAATTTATAGTATGATCTAATGTCCTGTTTTGCATTGCTCATGTTACAAAAAGTCAATTAGAGTGTATACGATGATGTTGATAATTAATACCTGAGAGACCACCTGTAACTTACATTCAAAAGCAGATGCAGAATTCTGTTGCAGTACTTGGGCAATGACTCCCTGATAAGAAATTAAAACAGAGAAACAGACATCATCAACGAACAGCTTTATGAAGTTCCTTTTCTTTAGTACAACTTATAAAAGTCAACAGGACACCTATTTCTATTCTCACATGCACTTGTACTATCCAAGCCACATTCAAAACAGCCCCAAACAAGCTCACTCGTTTAATATGACCAGTGGGGGGGGGGGGGATGCTGTAAAAACTGAGATTGTCCACAGAACTGCCCTTGAATTTGTAAACAAGATCATGAATAATTCCAATGTTACCTGTTTGATCTTTCATGTGTAGAAGCAGCTTGAACATGTATACTTATTTACAAACTGCAATGTTAAGTTCATTGAGTACTTTTGTAGTGACCATATTATACTGGTCAACTTTGTTTGTTCACTTACCCCCTCTAATAAGCCTCTGGCTAGGGTAATCCAGATTGCATTGATGGAATTTTTCATCAGTAGCACTTTGTATAGTTTCCATACACATGCTAATTAGGTTACCATTGAAAGTACCTAAGCTGGTATATAAGGGACACACATGTGGCCACTCAACTTCTTCTCCACATGGTCTGCAGACAGTTAATATACTGATAACAGTTATACATATCTTTTACCTTAGACATTGCAGTTACTCAGGGCATGTTCATTGTTCACCCTGTGTTTATCTCATTAAGAGAGTGGTTATAGGACAGGGTGAATACTACAATCATATTTGTATTGCCTTACTTATTAGGAGTAATTGCCTGTCTAGTCTGCATCATATTTATTTGGTAGATGTACCTATCTAGTATCTAGTTGCGAAGCCATATTTTGACCATGGATATACAGCTCACACATCTAGGCCATTTACTGGAGAGTTGAGCCAGTCAATTGAAATAGTCAGAGGGGCGACTGGGTCGTCAGAGGATCATTAAGAACATAGTTGTTGAGAGTAAGTATAACTTAAAATTATATTTAACCTCTTCACTTTCATACATTGTAACTCACAGTTAAATCATAGTTTTGTTTAAAATAAGTGATATTGATAACCAACAAGACTTCTTATTACCTTTGGCTCTTAAATTTTAATTTGGACCAAATACTTTCTGAAGGTGTTCTAAAGTTGGGCATTTGACTATCAAACAAAACAACATAGATGACCTCCAATCACTGAGATGAACTCTAAATAAATTTTAGCCACATCGATTAAATACTACCAGCTTGATAATCAGAGAAGTTAATGTGATCTCAGGTCCCCAGATTCCCTGAGAATATGTGGCTAGCTTTAATTGTATTTATGTCATGAAAACTGATACTATGTAAATAGGTACAATGTTTTCCTTCAACTTTTGATTGTGACATAAATTTATGTGAACTTCATTCTGACTATTAAAGGCATTGAAGACTCGCCCCAAACCGAGTGCCGCCATCTTTAAAAGTTAACTTTCCGTTGCTTGCAAGAAAAGTTTTTCCATGAAACCTTGTTATCTTTAGCTGGACCTGAGATGTCCATCGCTGTATCGTTTGTACACTGTGTTGTGGGTATTGACCGCTGCTGTATGTACTGACTGTACACTAGTGTCTAATTACCAAACGTAGCAAGCTGTGTGTGTATTTTCTGGGATCGATGGTGGTGTCTAACACTTTTGTTACACCTCATTTGAAACTAGGTCAGATTACCAGCATTACACTTTTCTATTTGTGCGAGTCTTCACACCCTTAAAAGTAGTAAATTAGTACAAAAGGTGGCAATAGTGCCAATACTAACCAATACTGATAGTAATACTAAAATTAGTTGGTTTAGGCCTACCAAATGCAAGTACCACAAACATTATTCTAGGCTAGGCATAACTAATCTGGGCTGTTGCTGTACTCCCACTACCCCGCACTGGTGGTGTTACAGACTTAGGCCTACAGTGGGTTAGGCCTAACTTTAGGACCATTTACTGTGTTACTGTTAACCACAGCCTCTCCAAACGTTCGACACAGTAATTATATTGTGGAATACTGTGTGGCCAACGTTGGGAGCGCCTGTGCTGTTGGCCTGCAGCCTATGAGTATGAGGAGGTACTGACTAACCATCACTTCGGCGAATCTTGTATTCGGTGAAGACATTGTCCAATCCATATCTTCACCGTGTTGAGTTTTAATCCGAAACACAATCGGTTGTTTATTACTTGCCATTACATCGAGATCGCAAGCACAAATCGCGTTGTAAAGTATATCTCGAGTAACTTACTGGTTTCTACGTTTATCGTGTAGCCTACAGCATTTATGCAGTGCAACATGATGATGTTTATTTCCCGGTTTCAGAGAATTTAGCGGTTTTAAGCTATCGCTATATGGACACACATCTTTATTACGCAATACCATGACGTATCAACCTGTTTGAAGGTAGCATCCATTAAGAGCAGCGACTAACAGCAGCCAATAGTGTATTCATCAACTTACGCGCCGTTTGCAACTTACATTTGTACAGTGACGAGCGCTGGGTACGCTGTGACGGGAAAGTAGATCCCCAGCAGCCACTTATGGCAGACTAAATTAGCGGACAAGAACAAGATTGTTACTTTTTCTTACCTGTTTAAAGCGATGAAAATTCACGCTATGCATACTGTACAAGGTACAACGATTTCTGCATCCATAGTCAACTTAAACTTGTGATCCTACCAAAACTTGTGGAAAGGCTTAAATTGCGGCAATTTTTATACCAATTTGTTTTGTTTTTTTCCAAAATGTCTAAACAATTAATTTATGAGAATATGCAACAGTCAAGAGAGGAACCAAGTTAAGTTATTCCTCTTACACGTGGTATGAAAAAGCAGTCAGTTACACTTTGGTTAATTGAAAACCGATGGCTACTAACCGTTCGATCCTAACATGACGGGGATGCAAATGGGAATAGAATTAGCTTGAAACGCACGGTAATGTGTTATGTTCTAAACGTATTATTATTTCAAAATCGATTATTTGAGTTATCGACCTAGTTAAGAGGTCCGATTAGCACCACATTAGTGAGAAAATTCCTCTTTCACATGGTACAACTCTACTATCGGTAACAAACCGATTTCTTTACCAAAAGTGGCCTTTAAGTTTTAACCCCTACTACTTGACCAAAAGTTTTAACTCTGATACGGGCATCTCTAAACGTGCTGTATATACGTATTGTGTAAAAGAAATGTGCACATTTATTAAAGAGTGTACATTGTTCAAATTATTAATGCAATATAACCAGAAACCCTTCCCTTAACCTTATAAAGGTTTAACACTGACTTAAACAGTGGCATAGCTAAGAATTTGTTTATGCCAGGGTGGTGGGTGGGGCTTAATTGCTTCATGGGGGGGGGGGGGGTTGTGAGTTTTACCAACCACACTCTTTATGAGGGCCTACTTGTGAGCTGCTCTTTGAGATGTGGTACTATATAGTCTAAATTATGAATTGTTTGTGTTTTAATTAGGGAAGGATTAAATTATTTCCAATAGTCGGGTCGTTTGGAGGGGTGTGGGTGGTTGAACTTTTTTTGAGGGTGTCAGCCCTTGGCAACCGACCCCCATTGGAGATATGCTACTCGCAGCTACTGGATGTAAATAAGTGTGAATATAGGGTTTGCCGTGTCTCATAGAGAGTCTGTGTAACTTATAAGATGTTTTATTGTTGTGATAATATTATAAATTACTTAAAGAGAGATTAATATCGTCAGTCATTCTTGAGAATGTCATAGGATATCATAGGAATGCAACATGAATCGTACTAGTTAACAAAAGTATCCGATCGTGTGGTAAATGTACAATATATTCCACACAGACTTCATGTTTGTTATATGTGGTCTTATGTTATGATGTGAAGATTTTCTTGTCAATGCTGTAAAAAGGTAAATAACTAACTTCTTTTGCAAGAAAATACAGTACAACGAAAATTATCAAGTTTTGTCTATATAGTCTGATATTTCGGTAAGAGGTGGGGCAAAGAATCAGATTTGCTACAAAGAGAAGATATGGAACACAAATATTCAGTTTGTTCAGACAAGAAGGTAAAAATTGAACCATAAATATATCAAATCAAATTAAATTTAAGAGAAAAAACATCATATGGAACAAACAAAGTATAATGTATACGAGGAGCACCTTCAATTAGTGCTAAAATTTAAGAGTGATGTTCATTTTGGTCAAGAAATCTCAATAAGGTCGATAACTCAACTTGATCGATTTTGAAGAAAAAAATTAATAATTTTTTATCATTACACATTACTTATATACATCGCGTTAAGAGAGGGGTCCAAAAGTCGCCTGTGTAAAAAACCACTCTATTCTCTTGTTTTTCTTTATACATAAGTCTTCTCAGGTTTGTCATAGAAGTTTGGTTACTTTTCAAATTAAATGCATTGTTGAAAAGTATTCATTTACTTGCGATACAGATGTGAACTCCACAATTCCACCCATCAAATTGAGTTGGATACTGAAAGCATTTATGCAGAAGAGTATATGATCTATCAAAATAATGTGGTCTCATAAAACAGATTAATCAGTTACTACTCACTACATTTCTACCAAAATTGTCATTAAATGAAACCTTTCGCGTCATCAAATCATAACGTGCAACAAATTTGATGCGATACTGCACTCGTTGAAATGTTCTTTGTTTTCCCATCACATTTTCCTGACGGAGGTAAAAGTTATCGGCCACTTCCTTATAATCCACAGAAGAGTAAACTACTTGGATGTTATCTGGGCAAAGTAGATGATTACATTTTTCCTTGTCTACAATCCGTGAAATATGTTGCTGAACCATTGACGAATCACAAAAGTTTGGTCTACAACAATACAACATTTCAATTTCGTTAACAAACCTGTACATGTACTATAAATGCAACACCCAGTGTTAGAGAGAGAGTACGCAGTAACAGTATTTCGGAACTTATGTAAAAGCTCATTTGCAACCTTTTCGAATCCTCTATTGACATGTTTTCACCATTGCATGTTGCCGATTTAGTGATAGAACGACAACAAAATTTGAGATTGTTTTCAGTTGGAACGGCCATCCAATGACGGTTATTACAAATCGAAGTGACATTTTCATCCTTAGAATAACTCTGCAACAGATCCTCCACCGACAAAATATGTGATATCATCATATTTCCATCCCTCCTGGTACATTTGGACCGACGAAGACGAGAAGACACAGAGTTTCGGTAGACTGTGCTATACTGTATGAATAGAATAATAAGCTTTATTCATCTCAACGAGTTTCATTCAATCTGGGAACAAACAGAATGAGAAAACAAATTAGTTAATCTTAACCTTCAACTAAGTAGGTTACATAAGAGTAAATGATTACGCAAATTATGCCCTGAATTACTCATGAAAAACAACTTGCACAAACAATCACATGACTGCACTGTGACTGCATAAATCTCCATGGTGACATATATTGACTGTATCCTACTTTGCAAAAGTCTTTAACTCTGAATAGGACTTGAAACATTGTGACTACGCAGGTATCCTTGAACAACAATAATAAGTGTCAATATAACCCAGTTATAGTCTACGAACCAATGCATATATATACCTAAACAGGATACATTAATATTTCGCGCAAGTGATCCCTACACCACATAATACCAACATTTGGACCGAAAAGCATGCAATTTGACTAAACTAAACATGCTAAATTTCACGCTACTTTGACATGAAATGTGCATACAGAAAAACTAAATTTTTTGGCAGTATACCAAAACGAACACGTTATATGAACTGCAGATTGTCAGGCTTTCCTAACAAAACAGGAACAGTAGATTGTCAGGCTTTCCTAACAAAACGATAATTAACTTCAGACAGTAAACAATTCGACCAGACCAAGAATGTACCCGTGTGAAGTTAGTTACTTATTCCACGTTCCTCGTTCGACATTCGCGAATGAGTAACTGCTACCTATTCAGTTACGTCTATACGTAACAGCTATGGCAACACGAATGCTTTCTTACAGGATGTTCAAGATTTGGTCGTGGAAGAGCCAGATTTTAGCGTATTTTCCAAAAATAAAAGAGGTTCATCTATGGTTCATATGATTTAGAAAACTCTCACAATGCGTTTTGCCTGGTTCAAAGTGTGCTTGACCAATTCAAACGACCACTAAATCATCACTGAATGTGACGCTAAATGTGAATAAGTCAAACCGAACTGAAGCGTGCATTAATCCCGACTGCATGCCACAACATTAACAAATAAACAGCTTTCTTGTGAAAAGGATTTACGAGACGAACCACAACATTTTATTTCTTACATATACATACAGTGCTAATGGCATTGAGGCATTTCAGCACAGGTATCAATGCCAACTGGAATAATTCTCCCGCATCGTTTTCACTTCCTAACTTAAATTTACTTTCAATACAAATCATTTCAAGAAGTGATTTAATTTGACCCATTTCAATGATTGCGTGTTTATTATTAATAAGTACTTTACAAAACTCGAGTAAAACGATGGACATCTCATTTGTAAAAGTTTACACATTAAGTATATACAGCGCTTTTAGATAGGGGTCCGTATCGGGGTTAAAACTTTAAGGCCACTTTTGGTCAAGAAATCGGTTTTGTTACCGATAGTAGAGATATACCACGTGAAAGAGGAACCTTCTACTTTAATGTGGTGCTAACCGAACATCTCATTAAGGTCGATAACTCAAATTAATCGATTTTGAAAAAAAATACCTTTCTTATTTATTCACTAATTGAAAAACACACTCGACCGCAGTGTCAGTTATAACCAGCCTAGGCGCGTAGTCAGGAATTTGCCAAGGGAGGGGCGAAAATGTAGGCAAACTATCAGAGCCATAGAAATGGCATTGCAAACTATCAGAGCCGTATATACGGCTCTGCAAACTATCTAAGCGTAGCGCCACCATGATTGGCGCGAAGCGTACAAGAAAATTTTGGCTGAAAATGCCTCCCAGATCGCTGGAAATGGCACTTCCCAGGCATTGTAAGTTGCATCTTAGCTTTTTCTCTTTTGAAATTACTAGCGATATCATAGAAACATTAAAATTTAAAAAAAAATGCTCAAGGGGGGGGCGAAGGGGGAAGCCGCCCCCCCCCCCC
>JAIPMN010000343.1:0-10207 GCA_020650975.1 Apostichopus californicus
TATGTATAAGCTATACTTTCACAGAAACAAAATAAAAGTGATGATGTTATATCACTACAATGCAGAAAATCAAAACTGTAATAAAAAACCAAACACAAAAACAAGTTCTCATCACATTTAATAGTAGTGTCCCATGTAATACGCTAAACTGACTAGTATAATCACTTTGATTGATAAGCCTCGGGTCATTAAAGGACTTCAGTCTTCGTCACAAAATTTTACTGTAAGAAACTAAGATATTAATATCAACTACCTTCTTTACTACCCACCTTCACGCCATACTACACTTCACTGAATGACTCACCCCTCCTCGGTGTCTGGAAATAAGTTTGCTGGGGTAGGACCTTCAAGAGGATTGCTTTAAGCAAATGTTTAAGCATTCTCAACATTTGGGGACAATAGTACTTATGATCTGTAATGGACAAATCATGAACACCTTTACAGTGGTGGTATTGAAATGTAGTTGGCACTGAATGAAGTTGATTTCATTTTAGATGTCTCTAATATGTCAGAGTTCATGCTTTCTCCATGTTTTCAAACTGTTAGTTGCTTTTTGGTTTTATCTTGATTTTTGGTGATGCAGACTGATTCATTTTTTTTTTTTAAAAAAAACCTAATGATTTATTTGCTCATGCACGGTGTGTGTCTCTGATTATGAAAGCTTATAACACTATTGTCTTTTTCTATTCTCACTCTGTCATGGTACAGAGTATATCCGTCCATGAGAGAGAATACGACCGTATAAAATGAAGCAAAAACAGTCGTCAATATATCTTACAAGTTAACAGTAAGGTATTACATGCCTCTCGAATAAAAAAAATGGGAAAATGGATGAGAAAAAAATATAAAAAAAATAACCGCACCTTATACTTTTCGCAGATGGCCATTCCATGTTGCACCTTATTCTTTTCGCAGACGTCCATTCCATGTTTCACGTTTGACATGGGCAGGGCCTCACGACCTCTCTTCCCGTTTGACATGGGCGTGGCCTCACGACCTCTCTTCATGTTTGACATGGGCGGGGCATCACGACCTCTCTTCACGTTTGACATGGGAGGGGCCTCACGTCCTCTCTTGTTGCCAGCAGAAGCAGCATAAATGGGTTCGTTGACGTCAGGTGGTCGCTTTGAAGACACACAAAAGAAAAACAGTAATTTACTGAAGGGATATTTTTAAATGACAGTTAATTGACAACTTATATACCGAAAAATACTATTCTACAGTGGAAAGCGGAAAATAGTGGCAAATCCATTTGATATTTTTTTCCCATGCATATGGAACTGTTTTTCCTAGCTGCCAATGTTCTCTGTAGTTGGAATTTCATCAAAATGCAACTCTTCTCTTTCTTTGTTTTGCAGGGGGGGGGAGGATGGGTGGGGGATATTATTTTTCTCTGTGGATAAATAATTGCAATATTACAAACAAACTGGACAACATTTTCAGCTCAACTGTCATGATGACGTCAATCACTCTGCTGTTGCCAGACGGATTCCTGGAATATTATAAATATGAGAAATTCATATCTTTGTGATGCAAATCTTATGGGGAATGTTGCCATGACCTAATGATGAAGAAAATTTCCGCCAAATTTTTATTTAAGTAATCAAAGTTCAACGACTGAAATGTCCCTTTTAAAGAGAGAAAAGGCTTCTGTCTCATTCCGAGGTATGCGACGAGGTAGGCAGAGACGTCATTCGCATCAGTATGACCCAGAAGTGAAGAATATACACACATGCCCCAAATTAGGATCATGGCATGGCATACAAAGTTCTCATCATGCGAAAATGTAAAGAAATTCAAGTGTTGTTTTGCCAGATACAAACTATGCGCTGGAGAAAAATTTGTAAAAAAGGAAAAAAAAAAAAATGTTTTGTCATAAATTTTGGAATATGGAATGTGTTTTTCCAAACTGCTGATACACAATTTAGCAGTCAATTCTAAGATGGTCTTAATTTTTGCACTCAATACAACTGTACCTTATCTTTTGCGATATGAAGGATTCGTTGATACAGGTCGGCATGAATTTGACCTGTACCCAGTACTCCCCCAAGACACAAAGACCTCTTTTCCCTTGTACGACAAACCGTACCAAAAATTAGACTGCGTAGGTGATTTAGCAGGTGACATGCTAGTAGTTTCACCATCCCACAGACAGCAACTAAACACTAATTAGAACTATTTGCACTGTAAGCTCATCACCACGGAGCAGCCCATCACCATGGAACCAACACTTACAATTATTATTATGATGGTATCCTTCTTTGTAGGGTTACTTGCACTTCCAAGACAAAACACACAGAAGGGGAAATTAGAATACTGAACACATGAATAATGATCATTTAGTGCCCTCAGATCATTCAATTTTTGAAACAAGACCGTTATATTTTCTGGCTTGGATCCCTTGTTGGTATTGGGAGGCATGCATTGTGTGATTTTTGTGTGGGAGCGGGGGTGGGGGGGTAGGGGGATATGTGAAGAAGCTAGCAACAGAAGAAGTGATTGTTTCGTGTACTTATGCTTAATCTAAAAGGCAAACTGGTGAACAACAAACTCTCAACTCTACTGTACCACAGCTTGACGGAAGATTTGGAGTCAAATGACAAAACATAGTCTTGCACTCGTACACAATAAAACCAAAAAGTGTTTCTTCACCACTTATGTTTCTTAAAGTCACTGAATGATTCATTTTCTCTTTTTCTATCATTTATTGTTTATTTTTGCCAGGGGGAGGGGAGGGTAGGGATCCAGTTGTGTTACCTGAACCTTTGATAAGATACAGTGAACATTTTGAATCGCCAGTACTAACCTTAGAGTAATTCAGTACCCGCCTTTTGCGCATATTCAGTGAGAGCCTTTTGTTATTCAGTGCAAACAGTTTGATTATTCAGTAGAAACCTTCTGATTATTCGGTACAAACAATTTGTTTATTCAGTAGAAACTTGATTATTCGGAAGAGACCTTTTTATTATTCAGTAGAAAACCCTTTTCATTTATACAGTACACATATTTTGGTTATTCTACTTTACACATATTTTGATTATTCAGTAGAAACCAATTGATTATTCAGTAGACACATGCTGATTATTCAGTAGAAACCTATTGATTATTCAGTAGATACATGCTGATTATTCAGTAGAAACCTATTGATTATTCAGTACACACATTTTAATTATTCAGTAGAAACCTATTGATTATTCAGTAGACACATGCTGATTAGTCAGTGCCAACATTTCCAGCGTTCAGTCGAGTCAGCACCCACCTTTCTGTTTAATGACTGTTTTCATATTTTAAAGCTATTCAGTATTAACCCTTTGACTATTCAGTTCCCTCCCTTTTATTTCGCATTTGTTTATTCAGTACTTACCTTTTGTTTATTCAGTACCAACAAGGATGTATTGTCCATCAGGATTAATTGGCTGTCGTTCGTTTTATTATACTCCACGTGCACAATCGACTGCTTCCTTCCTAACCACTGGCGTGTACAGAATTTGGCAAGCTTGGGTGACATTTTGGAGTAGGTCTGTTGGTGAAGTGAAAACTCATTCATCTGGAAGAGAAAGGCCAAGAGAGAAAGAAAGATGATTTTCATTTTGCTTCATGTGCCAGATATGACAATTGATCCCATTTAAAGATGGATTATGCACCATTCAGATCAAGCCATTAAATATTCACGTATTATTTGCATACTTCTCAAGCTAACTAAACGATGAATCCTCCTTGGTGACTACCACCGTTGGGATGCATAATTATTAATTTAATAACAATTTATACCAATTTTCTATACAGACAAATTTTCTCAACTCCTACACTTTTCACTGCTTCCTGTTCAAATCTATGAACTTTGAACTGTCTGTGTCTAAATGTAACATTCCTGTTGATATTTACATGTATTACTACGTACAGGTACTACGTTTACCAGGTACCCTTCCACCGTGGTGTCAACATTTGGGTACGCTGCCGCCATACAGTGACAAATGCAATAGAAAATGTGTGTGTCAATCAGCATCTTCCACCATTCAAATAACTGGAGCGTGAAACGATAAACCTTGTAGCATATTCAACACGCCAGATACTTAAACGCATCGAGTAAGTACCTTTCCTTATAGACAGATATATACATTAGCACCTAGCATAATAAATCAATCATAAATACGTCATTTATATAGCGCTAAATCACAAAAAGTATCAAAGCGCTTCACAAAATACAAAAACAAAAAATGATGAAAAGGAAATAAATACAGTAAAAATAAATATTAACCTTATAAAAATAATCCTAGAATACCAACACAAAAAAAGTGAAAAACAATAAGAGGTTTTCAAAAATACAATAGGAGGTTATATACCAAAAAAAATTTAATTTAAAATTAAAAAAAAAAAACACTAGGAGGTTATAAAAGTACAATCAGAGGTTATAACAAACAAGAGATTAAAAAAGGTAATATTACATAAAATAATTTAGGCCAACTATACACATTTAAGGATATACATATTTTTAGTTACATTTGGGCTAGGCCAAGCAACCATGCTTTGTTTATCCAAAACTCTCCCAATAAAAGTGTTATTATAGGCCATCTACAGGTTTAGCAAGTTCAAAACAGCCATTTGTGGACAGAAAGAGAAGTACTTTGCAGCAATCTTGTTATTCTTCATTCACTTTGCTTTTTTTCTTGCTTTTGTTCTTTACATTTTAGTTGACAATTATTTATCTGTTTCGCAGTCCAATATGTTATATTTAGCAGTCAATTATCATGCGTCACTATAACCAAGGGCGTAGGAACCAGGGGTGCTGGGGGGGTGCAAGCCCCCCAGTGAAAAATATGGGGGGGCGGAAGTATCATTCCGCCCCCCCCGCTCCGCAAGTCAGAAAACCCCTTTTTCATTTCCAAATGAGAAAAAAATCTCATTTGGAGCACCAAATTGCATCTAAGGCCAGGTGAAAATGCAAAAAATTCCAAATTTTAGACCCCTCCCCCAGGCCGGCCATCAGTCTTCAGCCCCCCCACTCAAAAGTACCTTCCTACGCCACTGACTATAACTATAAGAAAAGGAAAATAGAAAAGCAAGGAAAACACCGAATACTGAAAGATGCTTACAGATCTATCTGAATATACGACAAACAGCAAGCTTCCAGAATAATTTAACGCCATGGATACGATAGGCTTGTAACGAGGGAGAGCTGTCTGAATCTGTATAAAAAAGAGATAAACATTTTATATACATGGTAACATGAATGCACTGGAACTAAAGACAAAAGATAAATACTTGCTCACATACCAGTACAAAACTTTCACCGTGATAAAAACTGGCACGGAAATAAACAAAAATATATATACATATATAAGGGAGGGGGGGAGGGGCTTGTAATTTCTGCATATTAAATACAACAGAGTCTGCTACCAGCATATTGAATAAAATTGTTAATATTTTATGATATCAATTGTATCTGACCTTGGAAATTTCTCATAGCTGTGTGACATTGATGTGTGTTCATTCAAGGGCTTCAAAATATCTCTCCACAAATATTTTTTAGAACTTCTTTAGAACTATCTGGATTCGTTGCTTACGATCGGTTCATGCTCCAAATTGAAACCGCTAATTGAAACCGCTACGTTTGTGCGTTGTAGATGTAAACATGACCATATATGGTAAAGAAACGTCTTCATTGTAGATCATTGTGAAATGTTATAACATAGTTTACGATTGTGGGGGGCCTATTCAAATACCTACAAAAACTATGTTCATATATCGTTTGCATTGGGAGGAGTTCCACTACAACTTTTGAGTGGTGCGGGCTCGTAAAGTGTAGATCAAGTTCAAAGATGACCAGCGTCAGTTTTGTACGTGCAGAGCTATGGCGTACTTTTACTGGCGTATAAAACCGCCTTTTTAGAAATGGACACGCATCGACTAGGAAGTCTAACTTGATGAACACTGTAAAACATTCAAGATAGATTGGAGAACATACACGTTTATCAATATTTAATGAATGCTGTAAGTACCAGTACTACTGTGGAGAGCTTCAAAAGGAGGTTTCTATATCAGGGTTTCTGGTTTCTTTCAATTTTTCAGTTTTTAATATTTGATGGGAACATGTTTAAACCATGAAAATATTTGATGGGTGCATGTTTTATTGGAATGCTTGGTGGAAGTATGTCAGTAAAATATAGAGCTTGATGCATACAATGCATCATGGCAGTATACCTATTATACTCATGCAATGCTTGATGTCAGTATCTTATATGAAACATACAATGCTTGATGGCAGTATACCTAGTATATTCATGCAATGCTTGATGTCAGTATCTTATATGAAACATACCATGCTTGATGGCAGTATACCTATATAAAACATACAATGCTTGATGGCAGTATACCTATATAAAACATACCATGCTTGATGGCAGTATACCTATATAAAACATACCATGCTTGATGGCAGTATACCTATATAAAACATACAATGCTTGATGGCAGTATACCTATATAAAACATACAATGCTTGATGGCAGTATACCTATATAAAACATACAATGCTTGATGGCAGTATACCTATATAAAACATACCATGCTTGATGGCAGTATACCTATATAAAACATACCATGCTTGATGGCAGTATACCTATATAAAACATACCATGCTTGATGACAGTATACCTATATAAAACATACCATGCTTGATGGCAGTATACCTATATAAAACATACCATGCTTGATGGCAGTATACCTATATAAAACATACAATGCTTGATGGCAGTATACCTATATAAAACATGCAATGCTTGATGGCAGTATACCTATATAAAACATACAGTGTTTGATGGCAGTATACCTATATAAAACATACCATGCTTGATGGCAGTATACCTATATAAAACATAAAGTCCTTAATGTCAGTATACCTATATAAAACTTGATGGCAGTATACCTTGAACATACAGTGCTTAATGGCAGTATTTCCCACACTTTTCACTTAGTTTACTATATAAGCTACTCTTACTTCTTTGGAAGGATCTTTGAAATTCAACAGCTTGATTAGACCAGTCTCATCAGTAACAGCCATGACTGATCCTTTGCTTGGTAAGGCCATGTTGGATATGGGACGTTCCATTGGCTCGTAGGTATGGAAAAGGATCGGCTGGAGGTCATCGAGGGTGACAAGCTGTATCGAGCACTGATTGGTCACTGAGACAAGCTTACTTAGGTCTGGCGTGAACTTTAACTGGTGCGAGGGCAGCACACTGTCAGGAATGAGTGGCACCTGTAAAGAATATTACAAAAAGAACAAAAACAAAACAACTTTCACATTATCAGTTTCAAAATCAATATTCCTATCTTTTTAAGAGCTAAATAGCTAAAGACATTCATCAGTTTTCAAAAGCTATTAGAGGAGTTCTGCTTTCATTCTGCTGATTCTAAAAATTGCTCTTTGGTTTCGATGGAAACCAAAAAATTCATGGAATATTTCCCTAAGGAAGCTGTTCTTCTCTGTCAGCTGGTTACTAATTAACATATCAGGTGACAGTGATATGTTTGCCTAGCATCATATATGCAAATATAAATACTAACAAACTAATCTGACCGGTGAGAAATGGCCATGAGAAAGTTAAGAGAAGAAATGTTTTTGACAGAGTGGGTAGTCTTGTTCCAGCCAATTTACAGTATTATGGTTACGCTTGGTGGTTAATGCATAGAAATGTCGTTATTATTAAAACTATAGCAGATATACAAGTCTTTCAAAAGCGGCAATTAATTAAAGAAATGCCTACTGATGTATGACAGTTTATTCGGACAGGATTTGAAAAAAAACTTTTGAAAAAATAAGAGTGCTTCAATGAGCGGTTTGCCAGCAAATTCTTAGCACGTTACAGTTCAAGATGTCGTTCCTGTATGATGATGATATTTCGTGTGATAGTGCTTTCGACGATAGTCTTGAAAATTTTTACCATTGAAAAGATCTGGATGATGTTAAGGTACAGTATCAGTTCCAGTTATCACAGTGCCGTCACAGAAGAAAAAGACTTCCGTACATAACAAAACTAGACCGGTCGCACGAAGGCCTCACTACAGACAAAATTTCCAGAATTAGTGCCAGCCATTAATGCATTTTTCAATCAGCATGGCTTTTCAGCCCAGTTGGAAATTGTGGCATATCTTTAAATCAGATTCGAGTCCATATGAAGGAAAATTTGGCTGAGATTGGGATACTGTATGTGGCCTCAACACGACTTAGAATCACTGTACCACCCAACAGAAAACGATGTTCATCAAAAAGGTACAGTGAAATGGTACAAGCGAAGGTTCCAGCAAAGAAAAACTGTGTAAGGAAGGAGAAAACTTGGATGCCCACCTATTTTGCATGTCGAGTAAAATATCGTTTCGAGTTTGGTGTGAAAAATCAAGATGTCGTTCGTGTATGTGAAAAACAAACAGCAATGTTCGATTATTTCGTGTGACACTATGAACAAAATTAATGTTGGAACACTAGCCGTCAGCAGGTATTACCAACACCAAAGATTATATCCTTTGGAAGATTCCCCTAATTACGTGGATCACAATTTTTCACGATTTTCCTGCAGGCCTGAGGTACAAGATAAACCCAGCTGGACATATGATTTTAGAGGGCAAGTCAAGTGACAAGTTTCTGGTTTATTATTAACTGGAGCGACTACACTACTTCTACCCACGGACCGGTTCTTCCTTCATTGGGCCCAGAAGTTTCATTCACTGAGGAAACTCATGTCAACGACTTGGTGCCCACCCCTATGGCCTATTGGAGGAAGAGAAAGCTAAGGGCAAAACAATATGTATTTTAGTTGTGGAATGGAGGTCAAGACTGGAATACCAAGTCGTATTCGGTGTAAATAAACATGGCTCGACTTTTTCGATTTGTGCAACCTGGATCTGTTGTGTTCGACATCGAAAGCGCCCGGCCGCAGTGCGTATAACCCGATTGAACATTTATGGTCCCCACTGTCCAGTTACTGACAGGGGTTATCTTTTCGGATCGTCTGCCAAGGGAAAGTCTGCTCCCGAAACAAAACAATCTACCAGAAGCTGTTCCGCAAACAGAAGGAAAATGAGATTGTTGACAATGCTGTCGAGTCCCGGAACACTTGTTGGAATAGAAAGCGGTTTGATGGGTTTCCTATTTCATAAAGGGACAGATAAGTGATCAATCGAATACACCATTTTGTGATTACAAAGACATCCATGAGCTCACGAGAAAAAAACCCAACAAAAGCACTACAAAACCCCCAAATTGTTGAACTTTTCAAATTTGCTATGGAGCATGGAGACAGAAGAAATGGCGAGTTCACCCTGATGAAGGGCAACCAAGACACCTGCCACTACTGTTCATCTCACCCCCCATCAAATAAAGTTGTAACCGTATTAAAGGAAATTAGGAACCAAGGGAGGATTACCTTCCCCATCTGTAGACCCCAACCAACCTCCCCACTGCAGGACTTATATCGATGCCATGAAAGCAGAGTTCCAAACACCAGATGAAGGACTTCTTTGCTATCGTGAAAATGCACTCGGAAGCTGCAACACGTGCAAATCATATGTTTTCCTTTCAGCTACGGACAAACAGGGCCACTTGCGGTTACTCCAAAACACAAAGACTTGAGTTGAAAACGGATGAAAAACGCTTGTATGATCATGATGTATTTTGATATCCTATTTGTGATGTTTTATATCTCGAGAAGTTGGTATTTGTAAAGTACTGAACATCATCATTTAATGTTTCGTTTTCTACTTAGTTCTGAATTCAACATATTGACTTGTTATTAAAATAATCGAAAGTATGTATTTTATCTGCAACACTTTTCATAGGAACACTGGAAATGTGGACAAATTTATATCTCACTGTTATGATATATTATTGGGTAAGTTGCCCAAAATAGGTCTCAACAAATCAGTGATAAATGCGCAACTTTTTATCGCAACTGCACGCTCTCACTGAGAATCCATTTTTTCTAACTGATGCATGGCATTCATTTGATTCAAATATGACATAGTGGTCAGAATTCCACATGCAATGGATTGCAATGTTGTTTCATATGCATGCTTTAATTATCTGTTTAATACTTTAACACTGCCGGTCAGATTGTAAAGTGAACGTATGACAACGAATTAAAGAAAATCCCGACAGGATTGTTCATCACTTTTTTCCCCCCCCCCCCCTCATTTTGATGAGGAAATTTCC
>JAIPMN010000343.1:10217-21584 GCA_020650975.1 Apostichopus californicus
GTTTTTGAAATTGAAATGGCACAATCGAAAGTTGTAGAAACAGTTCTTAATGACCGACAAGTCTAAACTTACCTTATGAAGTACCAAGGGGTCAAGGGTCACCTTGTATAACCTGATTTTCTCCACAGTGGAATACGCCAGCCAACTCCCACAGGCACTGAGGGCGCTACATATGATTTGCTCTCCACTCTGAGGAGAGATCATTCCAATAAACACATAATGTAGATACATATTACTAGCAAACATTGACATTGAGCAGCACCTCGGTCAAAGGAGGGCAGAACCAGGAAGGGAAAGGTTGGGGAATCGTAGAAGAGGGAAGGGAGGGGGGAGGGAGGGGGGAGTAAAAGACAGGTGTGGAAAGCAAAGGCAAGGAAAAGTAAAGGATGGAGGGGAAAATGGATGGATGAAGAGGGATGGAAGAAACATAAAAAAATATATATAAAAAGGAGGTTGCACAATTTTCACAATCACATCATGGAGAAAATTCAGCAGATATCGTTATCTATAGAAGCAAGAGTATCGAAACTACCAAGATTTTAAGTTCCACACTCAAATGAATCATTTGAAGTTTAACCTAACCAGGGATGAACCTGGGGAAAAAAAAAAACATGGAACTGTGCAAAAATTGCGGAATAGGCTCCAGTTTGCGTATGCTACAGTGTGTTAGGATAATAGTTTTGGTCCCGAGGTAGAAAAGAAACCACGGATATTCCGCATTATAACTAGAGTATGTACATTTGTGATAGCTTTGTTTATGCATATTACTGGTAACTTCAAGTTCATAAGGTGGTTTACCTTTGATTTAATCTCTATAAGTTTACTCGGTCCTGATGCGATCTGGATTGAGGCTCCGTCGGCAAAATCTAGTCGGATACAATAAAAGACAAAAAGGAAAACATTTTCAAACTGCATCGTAATAAAAGCAAGTGACATAATCAGGAATCTTCTTCCCCAACTGACTGAGTTTTGTAGACTATAAAAGCAAAACATTATATTTGAAAGGTAGTAGGTAACTGGTCTTCACCCTTAATCGCCAAGTATCCTACTTCTAGAGAGTGAAAACTTCATCATAAAATTCAATCTTCTTTGGGACATATACTTTTTACTATATATATCTTTGGGAAGAATACATCAACCTGACGAGTGACTGCAATGTTCACCATCATAGTACCTCTGACATCTTTCTCTACGGAGCCAAGTTTCCAAAGTTCTACACTGCTCTGATTCTGACACAGAATTAGGTTGGCCTCGGGGGCTGTCTGGACGAGGGGTTTCTGTAGAGTCGTGCATGGAAAGAAGAAAATCGATAATATCGTCATCGACTGAAAAGCGACTTGTCTGCATTTATTTTGTTTGAATTCACACTCTCACGGAAATCCACAAGTACAGAAATTACAGAATATTTTGTTAACCTAGTCAAACCTATTAATTTTACTCACAACTGACTTTCTAAAAAAATTAATTTTTTACCAAATTTATTGATTACTACTCTGCCCCAAAAAACATGATTATTTACTGATAAACCAAGACTTTTTTCTAGATGCAAGTAATTAACACATCACACAGATGATTATCTCATCAGATATGCTTATAATCAGATGTCAAAATGTTCTCCAAATTTACTCAAAATCAGCTCCTTTTAAGAATATTTCAGAGTACTTCTCTTTGAGACGGCATGAAAATAACTGCTGACCACTCCCCCCCCCCAAAAAAAAAAGTGGGACAATCCACCTCTTTATGTCACAAGAAACTTGGCGGGATGTTGCTTACCCACTAGAATTCTAGGCCAAAGTTGGTATGCAAAATCTACATGCATCCAGACACAAGAACTAATCTAGTCAATGAATTAACATCTACATTGCTTAATACCTACTTAAGGGGATGTGTACCTAGGTCAAGCTCAAGTGCACCTACTCAATGAGGACATGTATATAGTTTTAGACCTATTGCATGCACCTAAGACCAGACAAATTGCGCCTACTTTCGACAGTACAAGCATGGTTGGGACGTCACAGACCTGGTTGTGAATCTGTGACGTCACAACCATTTTCCTAAGTACCCTTTAAAAATTTGAGGGCTTGTGGTAAGTTTCAATTGCCATTTTCTCTCAACCTGTAAGTTCAAATGTCATTTTCTCTCAACCTGTAAAATCAGATATTCATATGCTTTGGTGAAGTTTTTGTTTCATGTTTTTTCTGGTCATCTATCATTAAAAAATGAACAACCTCTGGAATATTCTTTAAAGTTGAGAATGATGATCTTGTAACTTGCCATTTGACAGCTTCTTCTGACAAGATGGAGATTTCTTTTTACTCACCATGGGGAAGGGAAGATCATTTCTTCTCTTGGGGACTATCTGACTGTTGCTATCTGAGCCAAGTCTGTACAAGGCTGTCGATCTCAGAATGGTATCCGTGCCTGGACAATGGATAGAGGCAGATTTATTACTTTGACACTGTCACCAAGTGAATGTTAATAAGCTTGTACTAATGATTCTAATTCCTCACTCCTAAAAATTTCATTACAATTTCCATAATTTGAACAAGACAGCATACATCACCCAGGTGGGCATATTTCAGCCCCTTCAATGAACATAAGTTACCCATCTGAGTAAATGGTCACCTCCCTTCTTTACTAAAACTGATCAAATACCCTTCCTTCGTTTTTACATCTGAGTGAGTAAATTAGTCGTTCCTATACTAATACCTTTCATTAACTATACATGTGGAAACAGTTACCTTCCTTTATAAACTACACCTGTGTAAACAATTACCCTCCAGTTCATTAACTACACCTGTGTAAAGTTACCCTCCAGTTAATTTACTACACCTGTGAAAACAGTTACCCTCCAGTTAACTAACTATAACTGTGTAAACAGTTACCCTCCAGTTCATTAACAGTACCTGTGTAAACAGTTACCCTCCAGTTCATTAACTACACCTGGGTAATAAGGTAATGTTCGAATTTAGCAGAGAGACTCCTGATGTTGTTACGACCAGAGATCTATAATGACGATAACAACTAAATTCTATGCTAACCTCCAGATACAAGGAGATCGTCGACTACTGATAACGCTTTCACATCATGAAAATGGTGGTGGGATGACCAAGCCTTCGTCCACTCCTCTCTGTTGTTCCTGTCGTTCGTCGACGCTAGACTAAACGTGACGATCCTAGGGTCCGCTCCAGCAGTATACACTGATCTCTCATTGGGGCTGACACACAATGCAAATATGCCAGCTCTGTGACTGTTGAAAGACTGTACACAGACAAAATGCAAATGTACACACAAACAGATACACACACAAACAAAGGAGAAAAAAATAATAATCAAAGATGTGAGATAATACCAATAAATTTATACATCCTCTCTTTGTACGACAATTTGATTAAGTTTTAGTAATCCCCCAAGACCATGTTGATGTTCATCTATGGGAGAAAATAATCAACACACGTTGCTACGGAGACAACTTGGAGTAGCCAGTAGGGCATAGCAATTTCCTGGCATTTTAACTAAAATGGTTTTTAACCTTCTACACCAATGCCCATATTTACCCCTCAAAACTATTGCTTGTGAGAAAGTCGAGTTGTTGACAAATTCTATCCTGTTGTTTCTTGCCAGTTCTAATACATTCATTCTGCTTCGATTTTTCACTCAGTTTGCAAAAGTTGACGTCACATCCGACCGTGTTTGATAACGTGAGTGATGACACCGGTATGCTCTGCTTTTTATATACCCATTCTCATCCCCCCCCCCCCCTTTGAAAATCTTTCAATCCAATATTCCTAAATTCTATCGTCACTTAACGAAATTTATACGATGAGACATCATATTTTATCAAAAAATTCTGACATACTTTGGCCGGCCGATATTTCCCCTGTCAAACAGCACGGATAACCTACCTGCAAACTCACTCCTGTCCTGGCATCCCAGAATTGCGTCAGGCCTTGAGAATCTCCGCTGACGATGGTGAAGTCTTGCAGGATGGTGACGCACCACACCACCACCTCCTGGCGCCGACGGAGACGCTGGGTGGTTATCCTCTGTTTCACCTGACCTGAAATCAAAGGAATTTGTGACGGATTGCTTTTCATACGGGGATCACTAAAATGAATGTTAACTCATGAATAATTCAGTGGGTATAGCATAAAAACAGCCAATCCTCACGGGACAGTATTTCTTAAGAGAACCGTTTTGTACACAGTTTAATATGTCGAGCAATGTCATCATGCATGATACAGCCCAATGTATGACGTATCTTGTGGACCGTTAACCCTAACCCAATAAATACTGCATCACATGTAGTATCATAATCATACAATACCGTACTTCTTGAGGCAATGCAACTTGCCACATTTTAACTTGTCTTGAGAGATGAAAAAAAATTGAGGTCTTGGTGCATAAAAATAGTTTTCTACAAATGGCCAAATTGTTAACACAGATGACAAATTATGAGACTCTCTGAAAGTGCTCCTTCTGTTTTCTCAAGACACCTTTAGCGGTTGCTGTATAAAATTTAAAACACCGCATTATTCAATGGAATACCATTTGGGTGGTAAAGTACCCATTAAAATCTATTGAAAACTAAAGGTTTATAAAGAGGTACATGGTTGACAATTTAATTGGCAGATCCCAGATATGTGAGAGGAGAAGCAGAACTAGAAATAATGCTCCATCTTTTGTTTTCATTCTCCATTTCGTTGTAAGGTTTACATATATACATATTAGACACTTTACATAGTGCTGCTACATCGAGATCGTAGCGCTTTGACAACTTAGCCTTGGTCATTGGTAACTTGTCACACCTACACACCAAAGTGTGCGCAATTCAATCAATCTCTCCTGGGGCACCACAGTGCACCACAACCACGTGTACCCCGGGGGACTTCCCATAAGGTGCAGCCACAAACCGGCGCACGCAACTATATTTACAAGTTACCTCGCAAGTCCCCATTTATACACCTGGTTGAAGAGAGGCAATGGAGATAAAGTGCCTTGCCCAAGGACACAACGCAAGATCTGGCCAGGGCTCGAACCTGTAATCCTTAGATCACCAGTCCACTGCCTTAACCACTTGACCACAACGCCCCCGTTTACTATATCTTTGGCACCCAACTTACCTGAGGCTACATCCCAGACTCTTATATTATTGACGGACCCAGTGACGATCACCTCCCCGGATCTGTGCCAGGCTAACGAGACGATCCGCTCTTTCTGGAATTGGAATCCTCTCTCGTAGACCACACCCTTATCCTCCAGGATCTTGTACAATCTCACGCAACCGTCCTCGCAGCCGACCTAGAGAGCAAGAGAGACCAACCGTTCACATTTATGGAGTGTTAGCTCAGTGGTTAACGCCGGTGCCTTTCAATCATAAGGTTCCAAGTTCGATTCACTCCAAGATTAATGTATGTCGTCCAGTTACAGAGTTGTTGACAATGTATATTCATAAACATGGAAGTTAAATATGAATCTAAGAGACTAATTTCGGTCAGCTCGCGGCTTTGATAAGCCAATGATGGCTTCTTCGCGAGTTCCTACTTGCAGGAGGATCTAAATACATGTTTGTTTATCATAACCATCAAAAATCTAGTCCCAGTGACTTTCTAGTTTATATTTGCCACAAATCGAGCACTATAGAAATATTGAGTCTATAGATCAAGGAAAACTGGTTCCTGACTGGACATAGTTAGCTATAGTTTGGTTTTGTCAACCACAAGCTAGAGTGGTTAGAGATGGACACCCTGAGTCTATAGATCAAGGAAAACTGGTTCCAGCCTGGAGACTGTTAGCTATAGTTTGGTTTTGTCAACCACAAGCTAGAGTGGTTAGAGATGGACACCCTGAGTCTATAGATCAAGGAAAACTGGTTCCAGCCTGGAGACTGTTAGCTATAGTTTGGTTTTGTCAACCACAAGCTAGAGTGGTTAGAGATGGAAACCCTGAGTGTATAGATCAAGGAGAATTGATTCCAGGCTGGAGACCGTTAGCTATATTTTGGTTTTGTCAACCACAAGCTAGTGTGGTCAGACAGAATTCACACTCTTTCAAAATCTATTGTTAACTTCGCTGTGTTTACAAAATAAATCAGGCGGCCCCATGTCACTTTTTTACAACATAAATTTTAATTTTGCAAATTGATAATAATATGATTGTAGGGAACCTGTCAGCACTTTGAATGAGATGCACTATTAAGGACATATTGATAATGAAAGCAGAATGGAGCTTTCATCAAAAACACAACAAAAGTGGACAACATTCTACCAAATTGCCATTTCACACATGTATAATAAATATATAATAAATTTATAATAAATATATAATAAATTATCTATGTGAGTTTCCATATTAATAGTTTACAATGTTTCAAGAATAGAAACATACCTACAACACTACCATCAATGTTTCCTTCCCCTACCCCTTCCCCTCCCATTTTACCATTTCACAGGGAGACGACTGAAGCTTAACATTTTACTTGCGATAAAACCACTTTTTCTTTTTTTACAATATACATTGCCTGTTTCAATTGATCTGCAATGAATTAAACTGGGAAAAGAGGTGTTGCTATCTCAAAACTCTTGCCTGATTACCTTGCCTCTCAAATGTCACTTTAAGGCAGGAGAAATATAAAAATGTCACATTGATTACTTTCATAAAATGTTCAAAACAAGACACAAAATGAACTCACAGCTAGCCTTGATTTGTCATGACTGGCAGACATACACCAAAACCCGTGACCATAAAAGTGTGAAACCTGAAGGTAAGGAGAGAAGAAAGCAAGTATACATATAATCATGTACAAATAGAAGGCATACTGTAGAAGAATAGAAACTTTATCAATGGTAAGGGAGGAATGGTCCTTGGATTAGATCAACAGTAACCATTTAGGCATGGGCGCAGATCAGTCTTGGATAATGGTGGGGACGCGTGTCTGTTCTCGGATACCAGCTAAGCGGAGCGCGACCATGGGTTCGCACATAGCGTACAAGAAATGTTTTGGCAAATATACCTCCCAGATCGCCTGAAATAACACTGCCCAGACCCAATGATGCTCCCAAACCTCCTTAAGTTTTAGATCTCATGGCTTAGAAATTTAGTTTGGGGGAAATACATGGGCGTCTACAGAAAAAAATCAGGGGACAAATAGTAGTAGACTTTTGTATATGATGGGTCTGGGGTCCTCTCCCAGAAAACAATTTAAGACTGCCGCAATTTCCGTCCAATACTTAACAACTGTGGATAAATATAATAAAATGAGAACTGCTGCATGTCATTTGCACAATGCTGGATCAAACTGCGCCAAAGTTCAATACAGGGGAATTTGAAATGCAGCGTTTGGTCAAGACAAATTGGAGGGGACACGGTATATCACCACTGAAAAAGTTGGTGGGGACGCGTCCCGCTGTCCCCACCAGGATCTGCGCCCATGCGTTTAGGTTCTTTCTAGCATGCTACTGTTTGCATCTATGTATTATACAAACTCAATCATAATTGAAACATAGGGCCTAGGAAAGACAAGAATAAAACCTTTCTTAGTAATACCTATGGCACCCTTGATCTTAAAGCAGCTCCTTGAGTTGATTTACGAGAATATTTGCCTTTCTAATCTCATGATATTGCTGCTTATTGGCTTCACAAGTCAGGTTTCACTTCAAATAATCAAAGAAAATATCGAAAAAAAAGGAATTTTGGGGGTTCTGGATGTAACGATCGTTTGACTGCAAGTCTGTTTTGGAAATTTAATGGAATCTATGACTTCAGTTCAATTCTATTTAAAGCAATTGTTCTCTAAACAAGACAAAGTTTTCCTTTTTTTTTTAACTTCATTATTTGTAAGGTAACTTGGTCAAGCTATAGACCTACATTCTACTGTACATTATTAAGGAATTTTAATATCAAATAACATAATATCAAAAAATATATAAATATCAACTCAAAAAGTCTGCTTTCAGTAGAAAAGTCAATGTCAGCCAAGGCCTACATTTTCATTCACCTCATACAACACATTTCACGGCAGAAACACAAAAACTAAATTTGATTGATTTTGTGCTGATGTCGTTGTCACTTAATAAACAAGTGACTATAGGCACATAACCAACTGACTGCTCCATTTTGGACCATAGAAAAATCATCAGATTTATCGCCAATCTAATGGCGACACACCTCTATGATAAATACTTTGATAGAAATTATTCAAAATCTGGTGGTAAGTGTTACATATGAACAAGGACAGGTCTGTAAACAATGTCTTTAGTACAAGAAAACTGATGTCCTCACAGAATCGTGGTCTTCCATCCTACAAAACATTTTCCTAGTAGGTTAAAAAATAAACCGATTTGATTACCTTGGGCTGATACTGTTATAATTATCAAGCAATTAGGCCCATTATAAACTCCTTAGCTCATTCTTGGGCGAGAGGGGTAAAAAAATGTCATTGCCCTTTCCACAGAACAATTCTCCATAATATTTAAATAAGTATGTACAGGTATCAATGAATGAAAACTGACTTGGAAATTATGAACAAAATTGGAAAAAGGCAATGATTTTTTTTTGGGGGTGGGAGGGGGGGGGTAGGTGGCTATCACAAGCTTCGAACCAGTGACCTCCAGATAGTAATTAATAATGGGGAATTTCTTTTAAGATACATTCCTTGCCGCTTTCTGGGTTGTATCGAATGAAAGTGCCAAGTGATTATTGGTTAAACACTGTATGCAAGGTATTGTGCAAAGTAATGGTTATATTGGGATTGCCACATACAAAAATCCGGATAGCCGGATTAAATACTGTATATGGCAGGAAGTGTAAAATTTCAGCAACAACCTGCACCCCTGAAATCCTGATGCAGTTTGTGATAAACTCACCTTGGGTGACAATTTCACCAAATCATATTCGGTAATGTTGCCTTGGAGACCAGCAGAAAACAGCCGACCTTTGACCCATGCAAGACACTGAACGTTTCTTTGCTCACTACCGGGAAGTGTCTGACATTCGAGAGAAGAGAAACATTGACGATATTATCAAAAGTGAAAAACTAAAAAAACACAAGAAAATCAAGCATTCTCTAAAATTTCCAAACAACTTCTAAACAACCATATTTTAAGTTGAGAACTCATGGATTGTTGTCAGAGCATTGCGTGAGGAAAACAATTTTGCCCAAAATATGTTTTGCATTTGAACTACAGTAGATAGCAATTTTCTTCTACCGTGCGAAATTTATCATTTTGCATGTTGTTAACCTAACTACATAAGAAAGTGATCAATTTTCTGTAAAATATTGTCAAATGGCTTTACTTTTCTTCTTTTTTTATTGGCAGTCTAAGGTTCTTAAATTGTCTAACTGCAACACATAACCATAAATTTGTAAATTATTTGCACTTTGTTGAGAAATTCTAATTTCCAATGAATTTGCTGGCATCATTCAGGAATATTTAGTTATAATGATGGCATCATTACTGTACAGAGCGTTCAAATATGTCATGCTGTGTGATAATTTCTTCTGGCAAGACATGTATAGCTGCCACTATACTTTATACTAACACTACAGTGTACTGTTCATCCAGTATCACATAGCTAATGTCAGTGCAATGGAAAATAGGCAAATTGCCACACAAATGCAAAGACGTCTAACAGCATTTTATCAACTGAAACAGCTGTAAAAACAAATTCCAGTATTTTTCATATTTTATGAGACGAAAGCTTTAAAAATGCTAAACAAAAATATAACAGTACTAAAGTATTCCCTGTTTGTTTGATCATTTTGGTTCCATAAACATGCAACCACTGTGTTCTTCAGAATTCATGGAATGATTTTTTTTAACAACTTCAAAGGCATTGGCCATAATATCCTAAATCAGATATTTAAAGTACAGAAGGTTAACAGTGAATTTTACCTGTAGATGATACATTACATCAAAGAAAAATTCTAACAACAGATACATGGAGAGAGCCCCCACCCCCCCCCCCCCCATTTATGAACATTTTGGAGAATCAGAAACTCTAGCTCATTACATTAGGAGGCTATACTTACCAACTTCCAGCCTGTGATTATGTTATTTAAATGTATATTTAACCATCATCGGGTAGCTTTAGCTTCCAAAAAAGCAGGTGCATTACCGAATATAAAAACCCAAAGGTGCATGAAATGGACACATGTGCAGCTGCTTACAAATCAATATTTTTTGGGCTGATCTATTAAAATGAGAACAGGAGAACAGTAACATTACATTTCCTACATCTTACCTTTTGGTGATACCATGAATCTTCCATAACTTTCCAAATGTCAATGGAACCATCCGTTCTGCCGACAGCCAGACAGTGAGTTTCTCTGCTGTATGACATACACTGTATGCTACTCGGCATGTATTCAAAGAACTTTCCGTTGTGAACCTTAAACTCTCCCATCACTTTATTCAGTTCTTTCTGACAGCTTGTTGAAAGAGAAATCATCAGTCCGTTCACACGAAATACTTTATAGATTGATGTCACACTACTAGACTACTGTAGCACAGTCACTGACATTTGAGGCTGCAAAAATCAGGTAAACCAGAAATTGTAAAAACTCATATAAAGCATGGACTGTTACAATTTAACTTTGCAATATTGTTGTGTCAAGTTGTCAACATGACAAATTCGATTGCTCACAATCACAATTTGTGAAAATTTTGGGAAAATGTGTAAAGAAAGCTCACAATATAAACTTAAAAGTTTTTAACACCTAGGGCCTACTGTATATGCATGGCAACCAGTGGAATAAGGGAGGCACATTCTCTTAATTGCCCAGAATCCTGATAAGTAAAACACTGTCAGCACAACACCTTCACAAAGTGTTATTAGGTCAAGGCCTAGTATAAGATGAGTAAACCAAACGCCTAGTAATAATAGTAGTATACGGTAGTTCTGTTTCTGAATCTCTGCTTGTGCCATATTTATTTAAATCTGTCAGAAGTTTGATATTAGTAGTACTGTACATTCATTGTAATTGTGAAGTAGGCATTCTTCCAATTCCACTTCACATTAATTTCAACTTGGGATCACTAACAAAGACCTCTGCTAAGCGGAGTTATTGTGACCTATGTCAGGGCCATTCATTAACTCTTACCAGCATCCGGATGCGCGGTATGTCTGTACATGTCCGTACACGTATGACGCCCTCTAAAATTCCATCACGTATTTCATTTTGACTCCGCATCCGCGCATCTGCGCATCCACCACGGAAGTATAGTCAGTATTGCTAATTTCGGAACACTGCCAATTTTGGACACCCCTAAGAAATGCACAATTTCACCATGACAACCTACAGGAAGAGCCAAATTTCACCAAAAAGTACGAAATGACCCGTGTGCAAGTAAATACTTACATATTTGT
>JAIPMN010000344.1:0-64569 GCA_020650975.1 Apostichopus californicus
ATATATATGTTTACGTATTTACAACACTGTTCTTGTGCTTGAAGTCATCCTGTAAAAGTACCGCTTGTACTAAATGAAACGCCTTACCTGTTTCTAGAACTTAAAGCAGCATTTTGCGTTGAGTCACAATTTTTCCTCAATTTTTGAGTTTTTATCATAATACAATCACAAACGACCAAAGTAAGACTTTCTCATATTTTTTATCCCACGGTGAACGGTAATTAGCAAGTAATTAAGGCTATTATACGATTCTGACATTTGTGTCTCCCAGACACATCTGATCAGTATTTATCACATGCAGCACTGCAAAACCGCCAATTCAAATTCAACCAATCAGTGCACACATGTTTATGTATGACCTGGGGCTAAGAATAGACTCCATCAGCTTCCCTCAGCTTCGGTACGCTATTAGTAGTGCAGTAAAGTATACACACACGCAGGCCGACAAGGTTCCTATAAGTGGGAGGAGTGTATCAAAGCCAAAGATTCAAAATACGAATGTCAGAAAAATGTCATTTTTTTGCACTTTTCGGGAATATTTTGAGTTGAAACTTTTCAGTTAGCTTAGTTTACTTCATTGGTATAGTATCATATAATATCCTAGGATTGGAAAATCTCGAGAATCAACGCAAATTGCTGCTTTAATTTACTTACTGCGCCATGCGTTTTCCAAATGTTCCTTTCGAATAAAAAGTTTTTTTGTCCGACGTGTAATCAAACACGACCTCAGGCTGTTGAACACGAAAGATCAACTAAGAGCCTGCATAGCACTGAGTGTCTAGTTACAACATAAGTATAAACCTGATTATAAACGCATAAAGACTTTTACTTTCATCGTCCTTGAATGCCAATGTTTCAAAAGTGTATCTATATCTATATGTATAAGCCATAGGTGTAAGCTTATAGTATATATACTTAAACTGCAATAAGCTAGGAAGAATTAAGAAAGTAAGAGTAATGGCAAATGCAAATGTCCATTTGAGAGATTGTCAAATGTGGTTTCAAATATATTTAATCCTCAATTTTGTATACAATGCTTGAAAGATCTGTCTAAAACATATCTGAGTCCATTAACACATGTAAACACCTATAGTTGCACGAACGAGGCTCGCACAAAATGTAGGCAAATTATTCATGTCAAGTTCCTCTCCTCCGTCTTCTTCACTATACCTGGATCTTCCTCTTGCTGCCTGCAGCTATATGGATCCCCCACTCTCCCACTCCCCCGCCCCACACCAGCCGTCCCCGAGATACTGTTGTTACTTGAGTTTGACAAATAAATTATACTAGAATGAAATGTACGTACTCCATTATCGTCTATTTTTGAAGTATGTATAAAGATACAATTAATGCGCCATCTTGTTTTCTTACCCAGACAGAGCCGTAGTTAGAGACGGCTCTGACTTGGCTCTGATCCAAGTAACGAGTGTACGTCCTCATCATGACCACTACAGAACTTGCATATTCAGTCCAGCGTTTGACATGTCAAAAAGTCAGCTTCAAAATTCACAAAACTTAGCCTATAATTCCTTGGTTGGTAATTTATGAGCAACCCAGCAAACACAAAACGTTATCATAACATTTTTAAAAGAGCCTCTAAAATATGTTTTTTTTTAACGTTAAATGTGGTGATATAAAAACGTCGGCATAACGTTTTTATGAGATAGGCCTATTAATGTTATATTAATGTTTTAACAAAAAAAAATTGTTTGAAATAATAGCCTGAAAACGTTTTCGTGACATATTTATTACACCACAAATAACGTTATCAAAACAAAAGACGGAACGTTTTAATAACGTTTTTAAAACGTTTTTGTGTTTGCTGGGAATGTAACAATCTTCCCCAATGGCACATACGACCCAACAGTCTCCCCCAATGGCATAGTACGACCCTTGATCAAACCATATATCAAGCAGAAAAGCTGGTGTATATTGGTTGGATTGTTTGTATGTAAATAAAAATTGACACCGTTATTCGGACTGACCTTTATCTTTTAATAAGGATGACATCGAAATCAACCGCGTGAGTAGCATATGATAATAATTTTACAGCATAAGAGTGCGGGTCCTCCATATGTAAAATTGATTTCTAAAGCTTTCTATTGTCATCATCATTATCATTTCTCATTGAAGTACAATTGTACTTACAATAAAGAACATGCATACTTTCATGATTCATTTTCGTTTTCTTTTATATGAATAGTCGAAGTCTCACTATCTCTCACTTTAAAATACTATAAGTTCTCTGCTCTTGGCTTTAGCGAAACTTGGTAAGGTAATCAACTTAAACCCTCTCATCTATAATGTATCTGGGTTAATTGGATTGTTTGTATGTATGTTTAAACAAAAATTGACATCGTTAGGAGGAATGAACTTTCTATAGTATAATGACATCGAAAGTGTAATCAGTTGAAACTAGTATTTCTCACGGCGTTAGCTGTAACCATTATTCAAGTAAAACAATTATAGATGTATAGCATATGGACCGTCCTCCAAATGGTTCAAACATCATAGTTTGATAACCATATAAAAACTATTTGGGATATTATTGCTATAACGGAAACAGACCTTTTCATTATGGGTGAAGTAGCACTAGTTTCAACAGTCAGCAGAAAATTAGGAAATAGCTATCATATCTAAGAAATAACTGACTTAAATTGCCACATTTCCTTACTCTTTGCATTGCTGTTCGTTTTTTCGTCCTTTTGTCTAAGTAATTTTTTGCAAGTATGCATTTGTTGATACGGTAGGTCTACTATGTATAGGGACTGACCTAATATAGACAAGCCTACAAAGTGGTTTTAGAAACTTTTAGGTCACTTCATTTTGCAATGGAGTCGTTATACATATTGGAACGCCCACCGCTTCCTAGACGTCTCTTTCACAAATAGCTAAATTTTCCCCTTGTTTCTCAAGAAGCACGGACAAAGATATAACCCTGGCAGTGGATTTTTACGTTGATTTGTGCGTTGTGATCAAACAGATGAAAGAAATAAAATTAAATAAGAACTTTACAAGGCGACCATACCTCCATTATATCTATCTATTTCAGGGATGACGTCGGATCAACTCATTAACGCTTAAATGTCCATTAAGTGACAGTGCTCATTACAAACTTTGAACAAATATGTAAGAAGGACTGATAAGTAATGAAAAAAGGGGTTGCCTAGCTGTTTAGGGGAAAATTATATTTTCGCGCCCTAAAAGCAAAACTCAGCCTGAGGTGTGCTTCACTTAGCCAGGTCACCTGCCATCGTACGATTACGCAATCTGAGCGGTCTCATACACAGTGCAGTGCGAGACGTACCACGGAGATCTGTTAATTATATAGAGACACACCATATGCGAACGATTTTGAAACACTCGCTAGAAGATTTTGACAACCTTCTGGTTCAATTCGGTGATAGCTGTTACTTATCGTTCTTAGTAGGCAAACTGATCGATGTAATGGAATTTGTATCCAATTTCACGTTTTTTCCTGCAGGTTATTGATTGGCACGATTTTTTACAGGAAGTGTACGGCACTTTGTCGTCATAGACCGACTTCTACTCAAATATCACTAGGCCCTAGATATCTGTTCCTGGCAAGGTAATTACTTACATGGCTTCGTTGGTATTTGCGATTGTGAACGTAACTTCAATTTCATCTCATAATTTCTCTGGTTTTAGGGAAAAGAAACGCAAGCTATTATGATACATCAGTCATTGTGGTGAAAGATCCACAGGTAACACATTTTAAGTCGTAATAGTAACAGTTAATGCAAAGTTTGGTAATATTCTCGGCTTTCCTTGTCATTGCAAAACGTGAGTCGTGTGTGAGCTGCTGTTAGTGTTAGGCCAAGCACCCAAGCGTAGGCTAGGGACCTACCCTTACTTAATATCAATTTAGGTCATTCGAATGTTAAAGAACGGATGCTAAAGTGCTAAACTACTTAGATTATTTGGCAAATGATATGATATGTTTATGCCTTGAACGGGTTTTCGGTCTAGACCATGCAACCACTGTTACTTCAAAACGTTTCATCGTTTCAGCCGAATACTTGCAAATCGTAGCCTAAGCTACAGTGTGTTAGTGTTACTAGGCTAGGCCCTACAGGCTAAATGTAAACATGTAAAAAACAAATGCATAACAGAACAGTAGGCCCTTACTTCCCTATCCTATACTGTGAACTGCTACATATCCCTACAGTCAAATTGCTATGATAAAATACCAGGGAGGTGTTAGAGATGGAGAAACAACATAGTATAAGGGAATATGTGTTGATGCCTATAAATTATATTGCATGTACCCATTGATACAGTGACAATGAAAGTGGACAAGAGTGAATATGATCACATCACTTCAAAATATTGTTTACACTTTGTCATTGTCTGAGGATTTTCTAGGTTGTGAAAGCTTCAGAATCCCATGGGAAGCATAATCATGCTTAGTTCATACTAGGGGAATGAATAATCCTGCCAATGACACGTCTGATAGTGATACATGAAAAGGAAAATTAGTAACTCCCAAGTACGTATTGAGAAGGTTTATATCAGGAGAGAGTGTAGTATCTCTATCTCTAACACCTCCCTGAAAATACTTTCCACCTCTGAGCCTATTGGCAAGTACAACAACTTAAATTTGAAGTTATAAATAACAACATTTATACAGTCACTTATGTATAACAACAAGGAGACAGGTTTGGTCTTTCAACACACTAAATCCAATTTGAATTTGATGTTATATACAGGCCTGTGTAGTGTTTCAGAGATAATCACTAGATTTACACATGGTACTGTGGTAAAGGAGTTGTATAGCGGTGAGAACGTCCGTTGCTAACCTTTATGTTTCCAGTTCAAAAGTCCACTAGTTACGTAATTCCCTTCACTTAATCAAAACTTGCCTCTGTGTAGTGTTGATGAGCAGAGTCTCCCATGGATTCCTTTTTTTTTCTGTTTGGGTTTGGGGGAGAGGGGTGGATGAATGATCATGAATTGGCCCCTTTTTTTTGGGTTCTCTTGTTTCAATGGTAGGAAATAACTGTTCATAATAGCAGCACTGTTGTGATGTTTAATTGGGTGTCTTCACCTCCCTCAGTACTTTAAAATGTGGTCATATGATCGATAATAAAGTGCTGTTCACAAAGACACAACAAAATGATCTGTCATTACATTACAGGTAATTATTCTCAGACATAAATAACAGAGGGCAGTACTAACATAGGAGTATCACCATGGCAACAGGGATGAGGGATCTGGTCGATGCAGAATGTGGGACAGCCAACCCATTGATGAAGCTGACATCTCATTTTACTCAGGATAAATCCATGAGGCAGGAGGGCATCAGACCTCCAAATAGATTGGCAGAGCAGTCACAAAGGTTCTCTGGTATTCCAGAAAATCAGGTACAACAAAATGAACTTTCTGTGATCACTTGATTTAACTGTATGTATGGTACAGTATCAACTTAAGTGTAGATCTAAACTTCCAAAATCTGTTGGTTTTGATATCTCAGACCAAAGTTTGCTATATTATTCAAGGTCAATTTATGTATACTGCTCTGTAAAATCAGCTATCTGTTTTCTTCAATATATTCATACTTAGTAGCACATACAGTATTCAGAAGAATTCTTCAAATTATGATAAATTTATAAAAATTGGCCGACATATCTGAGAATTTCTCAGTGAGAAGTTGATCTACTTTGAAAGGTTTTTCATAAAGTGCAGACTTCCGGTTTATTTCTGATAATAAATTGCGTTGCACTTTTTCGACAGTTGGTGAACGAGTTCTTGGCTGACCAGCATAGGCATGTCGCTCCACCACAGACATTCCACATGGAATCCCTGCTCAGGGAAATGAATGATATAGAGAGAGCCCATGCCATCCAAGCACCAGTTCAGGGTAAGAACCAAGGGCACTTTAACTGCTTTGAGAAACACAATGTTTTGAATTTTTTGTTGTGACGCTTATCTAAGAAATGGATGATAAAATGTAAAGTGCTCAAGTAAATTTGTGTTTTTGAAAAGCATTACTAGACAAGTTGTCAATTCCCCCAGCAACTATTTTGCTTCAGAGTATAAAATTAAAATGATATATTTACTGTTTCTAGCACCAGGGGTGGCAGATCTTGCTATCCACCCAGACTGGGCTGCTGATTTCTTGGAGGGTGAACAAAGAAGAGGTCAGGAGGTCATTGATGACACCGGTCAAGACTGGACCAAACAGTTTCTAGATGGTCAAAACGATGCTGGTGAGTTGCAGCTTGTGGTCATCTTTCGTTTATTTTATATTGATTTGTATGTTCTTTGTGGTTTTTTTTATGCTCCGTTTCGCTTGTGGATTCAGAAGCGGTTATATGTAAGGAATTTATGACCGACAGTAGAAAGCCACGTTTATCGTAACTGCTACTAAGTTGCAGGTGTATCTGTTTGGATAACCAGAAAATAAGCGAAGGTTTGGACAAAGTGAATGTGCTTCAGAAAATTAAATTAAGGAATTGTTTAACAAGAAGAATACAGACTTGGAATTTAGGAAACCTAATTACTGTACAGTACGTTTTAAATTTTTAATGTTTGTTTGTCATGAAAAATAACATTCTCTTATGGTAACTTGTATCAAGAGGGAAAGAATGAACAAAAAGGACAACAGTTTGTATTTTTCATGTAACAAATTTGGATGATGTATTTTACATCAATATTTTTCATAGTTGGCCCTGACATTCTACCCGAAACAGATGACACAAAGTGGGCCCAAGATTATCTGGAGCAAAACGAACACCAGCAGTGGTATGTTTCAGAAAGTTGAACAATAAACAATTAGTTAGAACATATTCAGCCATGTTTACTGCGTGTAATGAATGTTAAATCACTTCACCTACACTTAATATTTTCCTCCTATTTTTTCTAAGAGCCAACATCTTGTCAGAGTTATCCACATGTAGTAGCTTCTAACTCATCAAGTTTTGGTTGTCAAACCTTTGTAAGACAAGATATTTAAGATAAACCTTAAGTACTACTAATAAACTGTTTTTTTCCTGTCAATTGAATCCTCATGGCCTAGAGGCCATACATGCAGGTTGGGGTTTACTATTGGACCAAATTTGACCCTCAAATTTAGGAGGTATCAAAAAGTAATGGGAGAGTTGTGGAGGTGGGGTCGGTTAAAGGAAAATATTAAAAACATTTCTCCAAACTACAAGGTATTTTAGATTATATAGCAATCCAAAGCTAATCAATGAGATTTTGACAATGAATTCAGTCTATTGTCCATAGTACACTGTACTTGCACATTAACTGCTCACCCCCTAGCCTGCCCCAGGGCCAGTATGCGCCTCAACATATTTGATAATTTACCCAATCAGGTAAGCTTTCTTCCCCAATATGTGCAGACTATTGATCACAAAATGTTAATGCAAGTTTTTTCTCCCTCGTTCAAAGTTCATCCAATTAATGATCACAATTAGACCCACTAACGAGGACTCTGTCAATAGTACTATCTCTGTGAATGAAATGTTAATCAAATTAATCAATCAATCCATTATCTTATGTTTCCAATGAAACACCACTGGGTAGTAAACATGGGTAATTCTATGTATACATACAGTATGCATATTTATGGGAAATACTATGTATGAAGAATGCTGTCTACAATATATTACATTGAACTATTGACCCGTATACAACACAATTAGTTTCCTCATATTAAGTTAATATATACATCACTACTGTAAGTAGCGGATCGTTAAAGTCTAAACTCCAAGAATGGATTTATTATAAATACAACAGTGTTCGATCGTGTTGGCAAATGACCAACGATAAGATAATGAAATGATGGTTGATGGTACATGTGTAAATACAAAGTTAAAATATGAAATCTCTAGTGATTAGTCCATTGACAGAGACCACAGCAACTTAACCTGAAAGACTTTTGAAGCACTATTTATTTCTCAAGCAGTATTAAAGGTAGCTGTCCAAGACAATGGTTTCTTAAGGAAATTTTGCATAATATTTTCTCTTTCATCGCACTATTTCCAATTTTTCACGAAAGGTCAAAAAGACTATTAACTAACTGACCTTTCATATCTGCAATTTCTTGTTTATGCTTTGGAGAAAATCATCAACATTAGATGACGACAGAATTTTCTAATGTTCACATTAGTCCCCAAGGTAGTAATATATGTCAGTGGCTTTCCAAGAAAATGGCATTGGTTTAAGAATAGTTGAATTGCAGTTACTAACATACTAATTCATTTCACTTATTTGTGTCTTATTTTCACCAAACATTCACAAACCTCCATGTATGACATTTCCAATCATTTCTTCTCTCAGGGCAAATGAATTCACCGGTCAGTCTGAAGATGAGAAATGGTACGTTGTACTTGCAAGGAACATTCAGTGGTTTTATATTTAGTATAAACAGGACTGTAAAGTAAATTCACTGTATGGTTAGATCAGCTAGTACTAGCAAGGATTAAACAAAGAACTATGAGTTTATTGTAACATAAATTGAAACCATTGAGGTGTTATCGAAGATAGTGAGATACCAATGGTCTTTTCCATGTTAGATCCAGGGACAAAATGATGATGACATTTTTAGTGGGTGTTCACCCCTGTATCAAATTATTTCAAAATATAAATTTTATGATTTTTGGAAGGTATCTATTGTTTCCATTTATTGTGGAGGGGGGGGGGGGGTGTGAGGTAGAAGGAAAAAGAGATATAGTAAATTTAAAAGTGGTGCAAACACCTCATAAGAGGTAGTTTGTATCTTCTGTTCATATAAACAATTATACAATAAACTTGCAGTATCTTTACGGTTGGTATCTCAATCCACTATGATTTCTCACACCTCCAATCTACAACACAGATATAAGGCAGCCATGTCTCTTATGTTTTCACCCTTTAATAACCGTAAAGCCTCATTTTGCATGCAATCTCGATGGTGTAAATATATAGCTTTGTTTCGCATACTTCATGGTGTAGTAAATAAATACACAACCGTAACAATAATTTTTGTTTTGCCCAGAATTTTTGGCCCATTTTCAAAGAGTCTTAAAGGGCATGAAAAATTCAGACAATAAACACCACCTTTATTCGTCCATGACATTAATGCTTAAGCATGTAGGAGAAGGTGGTGGTGTTCAATAGACTGTATGATGGACTGCACGTTTTATACAACCACTGCAACATATCTATTACCGTTGGCATTTTGAAATGATCGGCTCTCTCCCTCACGCTCAAATATCATTTCCGTACCGGAGCGAGCTGTTCCAAAGACACAGTTAAGAAATACCCTCAGATCATTAGTTCTTCCCAGTACTGCGTCCCACTATATGTGTTTCCCATGAGGCTACATTTGTCATGGTTGCGTAATTATTATTAAGTACATGACAGTACCAAACGAGAGTGTAGGGTTGTGGGATTTGTGTCCCTGTTTTATAATGGGAATGCCTACAGTATATGAGGCCTTTAAGAAATATTTTAGAAAATGAAGGGGTAACAAGTTTTGCCATATGGTAGGATTTTTATATTATTAATGTGGATATGCAGGAAAATAATTCAGTATTTACATCTAGTAGGGCAATGGTAAGCTTTAGGATTTTTCTCAAATAAATACTGCACCCGGGCTTTGTGTAAAAAGTTTCCTAGATACATCTTTGCATTATTTTAAAAAGTTTTTCCATTTTTTGGCATAGCAATTTGCTCTTTGATACCAGATAATAAATGTGTTCCCCTGATACAGTATGTGAAAACTACTTAGGTATAATATTCACACAAGGATCATGTAAAAAAGTTGCCCACATGTTTTGCTACCCATGTATGTATAGAAAGGTTGTACTGTAATTAAAATTTTAACAGCAGCCTGTATCCCACAGATGGGCCTGTCTTCAAATCAGTTGTATTATGTAGGTTTTATTTTCACACTTTCACTACTCTCATTATCATAACAGCTCAATTTGCTGTGAACATGATATGAAATTATCTAGAGCGTGGTTTAATTAAAAGATCGTTAGTTACAGTTGAGTTGGCTCTTTGCGAGTTAAGAAACGAAAAGTGTCTGTGTAGTAGTAGTACGGGTGTATATTAAAATAGCATCTACCATATACTGTAGACTTTTATGTAGACTCTTTGAAATATTCCAGACTAAATCTATTATACATGGGTACAGTATGACCTTGGAAGAGGTGAACTTTGTTCTGTTGGGCAAGACTCAACTAATAAGGCTAAATGTATTACTACTATGTACTGGACTGCAGTCTGGTTGGATAGTGACTGTCAGTTTATATACTAAATCCAGTGTAAGGATAAGGTTTAGATTCTAATCTTAGCAGTAAAGATTTAATTAAGACTGTTGGTTGAGGCTAAGGTTGTTGATTAAAACACCATACTGGTGCCTTCCTTATACTTGTGTGGGTGTAGCCTTATCCTATTAAAGTGTAGTGGGAGTCCAAGGCTCAAGACTGTAGGCTTCATCTTAAACTAGAACCTTATACATAGACAGGGAATAAGGCTGTTGGATGAGACCAATGTTGTTGCTTAAAACACAGACTGGTACCCAAGTCTAATATCCTAAGCTTAGTGGGAGTCCAAGGCTCAAGACTGTAGGCTTTGTCTTAAACTAGAACCTTAGACATTGACATGGGATAAGGCTGTTGGTTGAGACCAATGTTGTTGATTAAAACACAGACTGGTACCCAAGTCTAATATCCTAAGCTTAGTTGGAGTCATAAGGCTCAAGACTGTAGGCTTTGTCTTAAACTAGAACCCTAGACATAAACAGGAACTAAGGCTGTTGGTTGAGACCAAAGGTTGTAGATTGGTCTGGTACCCAAGTCTAATATCCTAAGCTTAGTGGGAGTCCAAGACTGTAGGCTTCGCCTTAAATTAGAAGCTAAGACATATTACATTTCATATATTACTATCTGTTCTATATGACACATTAGAGAAGGGTTTCTCAAGTTTCAATAATTGCCAGACAAATACATTGTTAGCTTATGGTGCAAGACAAGAATCAAAGATATTAAGGGTCAGCATACCCATCATGCAAGTTCGTGGGCTGCACTTTTTATTCCTGCCATTTGGATTGAAAGAGTGTCGTGTGCTTGAGTTGGCAGCGGGCTGTTTATTGAGAACCCAATCGGAAGAGAGAGAGAGGAGAATAAACATAGGATAATTCACCTCGAATCAGAACATAGATGGCTAGATTCTAAGAAACATCTCATTTCTGTTCACAGGGTTGATGAATTTCAAAACACCGAGGAGACTGCTGAAGTTGCTAAAACGGCCAATCATCTACTGGGAACTCTAGATGACCCCAAGTTTTCAAACTCGGAGGTAAGTTGGGGTTGAAAAGTGAGAAGATTGTCTTTTTGCATGTAAAGTCCAGGAGTATTGGGGGTGAAAGGAAGTTAACAGGAGGTATCAAAACATGTGTGTGACAACCTTCTGCTCATCTTCTCCATGCGTGTTGTGCGAAGAATGTCTTTCACATTAATTTGCTCTTTCGAATTGGATAATGAAAAAATTGGTGAAGAATTACACAAAATATATTTTAATTTTCTTGAGAACCGACTGCTCTTTTTCAGAAGATACAAAGGTCTGTGAACAGTAAGCTAGAATTCAATATGTTCATTTGGGGGAAATGGGTAAAAAAAAAAATTATGAGTGAGGGTGGTTTTTGTGTGGAGAGGAGAAGAGTTAAATGATGCCTCCATTGTATTTGGCGTAATACTTTTCCATTGTATTTTGGTGAAACTGTGATTATTGAGGAAGTGCCTTTCCTGTCTTGCTCTCTCCAGTTTGTGAAGTTTGTCAAACAGGTCGGAAGCGGTGAGATTGTCATCGAGGATAACCAACTCAAGGACAAAGAAGGAGTTCCAATTGAAGAGGCATATGATTCATGGTCCTCAGAGTTTATCCAAAATGAGGTATAGTTCCCAGTTTCATGAATTTTATTCAGGGTCGATCTGATTACATTCCTCAGAATTTATAAATCGTTCATTTAATGTTCGGTGCTGTCAGTTGATATCTTCCCAGAATTTCCCGATGCAATCCAGAATCTTATATGCAAATTAGGGGATAGGTCTGTTGTATTGGTCATAATGAAGGAGGTATTAAATTTTAATATCTAGCCTATGGATCATAATGAAAATTGTCTTAAATAATTTTAGTATTTTAGTATTAATATCTTTTGATATGATGTAGACTGCATTACTACAGTGTAAAGTAATGATGTATTTTGTGTTTCAAGCCTTGGTGCAGAGAGAGAAAGGACATGTTTTATGACAAGCAAAACCCTGTGCCTTAAAACATTTAAATTGGCATACTTTTGTTGATATCTAAACAAGGTGACTTTAGGGACTGAGTAGGTCCCCATATGAACAATAAATGAGGCTTATCAGTTAAAGTGGCTGACTACATAGTCTAACACATGCCATAAATGTCAGTTTCTCAGATGCAATGCAAAACTCAATGTGAAACGGAGACATGTTTCGTCCTCAAGTAACGTTATTGTATGGACCGCATGATACAATTTCTCAAGAAGTACGTTGACTGTCATGCAAGGGTGCTCAGCTGTTTATACCATGTTTATGGATAATGTAATTTGATAGAGGTTTTAGGATTTCTAAAACATTGGAGTAACATTTCTGTGTATACTGAAGGGCCAACATAATCATCATTAGGTTATCCTTCAAGGAACATTCCAGACATTGAGCAAATCTTAAAGTTGACTATCTTCAAAACAGCTTTAACAGAAAACATCACCTGTACTAGCACACAACTTGTTCTTTTTGTCTTAAATTACTCTATTACATATGTATGTATTTATAGATCCTCCTGCAAACAGGAACTCGCGAAGAAGCCATCATTGGCTTATCAAAGCCGCAAGCTGACCGAAGTCAGTCTCTTAGATTCATATTTAACGTCCATGATTATGAATTATCAATTGTCAACAACTCTGTAACTAGACGACATACATTAATCTTGGGAGTGACTCGAACTGGGGACGTTATGATTGGTAGGCACCAGGGTTAACCACTGAGCTAACGCTCCTATCATATCCAACATATCAAACACTAACCATCTTTCTTAATGGGTTAGTACCTTCATTTTGATTGTTCCTCCTTCAACCCCCAGAAGTCACCTTCAGACCAGTGGGCGGATGAGTTTCTCGATCCCAACACCATGCCAGCGGAGGAAGAGTTTTGGGATAAGTTACAGAAACAGTGGGAGAAGATTTCATCAGAGGATCCAGATGCTCATCCGTGGTTGAATGATTTTAATCAAGCTTCCAAAGAACCAGTATGTTGTCTTGTAATTCTCTGGTAGTCATTCAGTTCCAGTGCTGAAAAGAGTCATTGCAGCCAATGATTTTCATTTGTGTAAATGAGTGTATTTGATGGACATACAGTGTACCTGATGTATGAAAATGTTATGCTTGAGTGTATTTTCATGTTTGGTCATATAAGTCCACTTTTAATAGCGAGTTAAAAAAAATAAATAATAAAAACCTGTTGAGTTTCTCCGGATATCAAAGGTCATTTTAGATCAGCCGATGTGAAAGTCTTAAAACCTTGTAAAACATGATAGTTGAGAAAGTACAGGTTGGATGAGTTTCATATTTGTTATGTGTGTTCACCTCAGTGTATAAAAGAACCTCATTGCTTATCATGGAGGCAAAAGGTCATTTTGAGGTCGATAGAGGCCGAAGTATGAAAACCTAGTTTACACGATCAATTCAAAGTAAAATTGAGATGAACTTTATAGTTAAGATGTATTTCCAAGTAAGGGGAGGTTAAGAATCCTAAGGTCTTATTGGGTCTGTCAAAGGTCATTTGAGGTTGATTGAGAATGAATGTACGTTAAAGTCTTAACTCTTAAGAAAATGGTAACTCCAGAAGTAAAGCTTGGATGATGCAGGTCCACATGTCCTATGTTGTCACCTTGCTTACTGCTATCTGTCTTTTTTTGTGCTCCGTCTGTTTTGGTAAGCTATAAATAAAAACTATACTATCCTACTCTCTTTAAACTTTTAACAGTCACAGCTATGCAGGAGAACCTATCCCACATTTCTTTGGGAATTTGAAAATTCCTGAAAATCTTTCTGTTTTTTTTTTTTTTAATGGTAAATGGAAAAAGAGTCTTCAACCATGTCGTGCTTGTGACGTGTAGCTTGGTCAAATTGGCCAAGTATTAGTGGGCTTTTTAAAACAACCATTGTTATGAAATGCCGTTTTCCGAGCTGATTAAGGCCTAACTTCTCTCACGTTCTGTTGCAATTAGTACTGATATAGCCTTTCTTGCAAAAAGCTGATAGGAAATTACAAACAACATACAATAAGTTTTGTAAAATTTTTACCAAATGTTCACATTTTTGGCGCCAAACTGCTGTAGGTCACGGTCGCATAAAGTGGCTTTACTTTCTAGTGAAAACCTCCTTGGTAAGGAAGTGGACTAATATTGCTATATAGGTGATAGGCACTAACAGAATGTTCGATACCTAATTGTGTTTCAAAGGCCACTCAATTGGATCCCATCATTGCACCAAAAATATTTGCACATATGTAAATTTTGTTGTTGTTGTTGTTGCAATCTCTCTTTCATAGGCCGATTATTCATTTGAAGAAGATAATCCGTTACTAGAGCACCCAAACCCATTTGAAGAAGGACAGAAGAGATTGAAAGAGGGCGACCTCGCCAGTGCGGTCCTTCTGTTTGAAGCAGCCGTCCAGAAGAATCCTGAACATACCGAGGTATTGTGTGGCCTTAATTCAAAATCCCTGCTACTAGAACATTATCTTCATTTCACTGATGCCATCTTAACTTTTGAAGGCAGAGAGGAAAGGGACCAGAGAGGAAAGGGAAGGGGAGAGATGTTTGTGGGTGGAGGAGAAGAGGGAGACATCTTCTGGCACCATTCACAAACTGTTTAGTGAATTAGCTGATAGCAAAAGAACAAACATATTTTCAAACTTTCCGGCTAGATGAGGGGGCGTAGTGTTGAAGGACCTTCTACCAATATAAACTTGACTTTTTGTTGTTGTTAAATACAGACTTGTTATTCTTCTCATGATAGAAAATAGGAAGTGGAAGGGGTTATTTAGTATCATTGTTTTCAACACATGGCAATTTACACTTCTACTTGCTGTCTAAGTGAAATTTTAAAATGTATACAACATCTTGTGTTGGCCTTGCACTTATGGTTTACATCTTTATTTCCTCTTTGCAGGCCTGGCAGTATTTAGGTACTACTCAAGCCGAGAATGAACAAGAAATGGCTGCCATTGTTGCCTGTAAAAAGTGAGTCTATTGTTAGATGGCTTTTGTTGTTGTTTTTTTTTTTATCAATATCAAGTACAACTATTCCGGGAATGTTCGAACACCTGCTGCGGCAGGTGAAAGAGACGTCGACCACAAACAAAGGAATTCAATTGTGAAAGACAACAAAAGGGTTTTGTTTATGAAACAGAATGTGAAGCAACTACCTCCAGAAAAAAACAATTTCTGTCTACTAGATACCAACTGAATTTCTTGAACAAGTCAGTTGTAGGCAGATATTGCCCAGACTGCCCAAGTAGTATTGAATGAAACAGGGTTCGGACTTGGACAAAAAATGGTAGGCATAATACTTTTGGTTTTGATGGATGAAAATAATATAAAGAAGTAGATGATGGGAATTGGTATGTATGTGTGACAGTGGTTATTAAAATGACTTGGCAGACAAAAAGTTTATATTCTTGAAATTTTATTCTGACCGAAAATTGTCTCTTTACTATACCAAACTTTGTTTCAAATAGTTTTGCTAGGATCACGAACAGAGCACGACTCCTAAATCAAACATCATCATGAGTGGTATTTGGTACTACTATTGTATGATAACTGGCAGGGTTGCTCTTCTGTTCTAAAATGGATGTTTAACATGTTGCTGAATTGGTGTACACTTGTTTGGTAACACCTCTCTGTTTCCATATATGGAATTGTACCCTCCCCCTTCCCACATCCGTCTTATGGCCCTCCCAACACACTTAAAGAGCTCATTATGTAACATGGTTGTTCCCTTAAGCTTTACTCTTAAGGGAAAAGTTTGTTATTTGAGAAGACCATTTTTGTAATGATAAGACTAATAATTGGTTCCTCAACTCTCAGAGATCTCAAAAGGGTATTCTATAGTCTGTTATTCCGTACATATTAATCATATCCTATTGCTTGTATGAACAACCATTAAACCTCATCCATGTGTCTAGTCTGCTGCAAATAATGTTAACTTCATCTATTGGCTGTGTCCACTGGTCTCTCAATATGTAGTATGTTTCCTACACACACACACACACACACAGATGCCTAAAACTCATCCATGTGTCTACTCTGCTGCAAATAATGTTAACTTTATCTATTGGCTGTGTCCACTGGTCTCTCAATATGTAGTATGTTTCCTACACACACACACAGATGCCTAAAACTCAACCATGCGTCTAGTCTGCTGAAAGTAATTATAACTTTATCTATTGGCTGTGTCCACTGGTCTCTCAATATGTAGTATGTTTCCTACACACACACAGATGCCTAAACCTCATCCATGTGTCTAGTCTGCTGCAAATAATGTTAACTTCATCTATTGGCTGTGTCCACTGGTCTCTCAATATGTAGTATGTTTCCTCCACACACACAGATGCCTAAAACTCATCCATGTATCTAGTCTACTGAAAGTAATTTTAACTTCATCTATTGGCTGTGTCCACTGGTCTCTCAATATGTAATATGTTTCCTACACACACACACACAGATGCCTAAAACTCATCCATGTATCTAGTCTGCTGCAAATAATTTAACTACATCTATTGGCTGTGTCCACTGGTCTCTCAATATGTAGTATGTTTCCTCCACACACACAGATGCCTAAAACTCATCCATGTATCTAGTCTACTGAAAGTAATTTTAACTTCATCTATTGGCTGTGTCCACTGGTCTCTCAATATGTAATATGTTTCCTACACACACACACACAGATGCCTAAAACTCATCCATGTGTCTAGTCTGCTGCAAATAATTTAACTACATCTATTGGCTGTGTCCACTGGTCTCTCAATATGTAATATGTTTCCTACACACACACACACAGATGCCTAAAACTCATCCATGTATCTAGTCTGCTGCAAATAATTTAACTACATCTATTGGCTGTGTCCACTGGTCTCTCAATATGTAGTATGTTTCCTCCACACACACAGATGCCTAAAACTCATCCATGTGTCTAGTCTACTGAAAGTAATTTTAACTTCATCTATTGGCTGTGTCCACTGGTCTCTCAATATGTAGTATGTTTCCTCCACACACACAGATGCCTAAAACTCATCCATGTGTCTAGTCTACTGAAAGTAGTTTTAACTTCATCTATTGGCTGTGTCCACTGGTCTCTCAATATGTAGTATGTTTCCTCCACACACACAGATGCCTAAAACTCATCCATGTATCTAGTCTGCTGCAAATTATTTAACTACATCTATTGGCTGTGTCCACTGGTCTCTCAATATGTAGTATGTTTCCTCCACACACACAGATACCTAAAACTCATCCATGTGTCTAGTCTACTGAAGTAATTTTAACTTCATCTATTGGCTGTGTCCACTGGTCTCTCAATATGTAGTATGTTACCTCCACACACACAGATGCCTAAAACTCATCCATGTGTCTAGTCTACTGAAAGTAATTTTAACTTCATCTATTGGCTGTGTCCACTGGTCTCTCAATATGTAGTATGTTACCTACACACACACAGATGCCTTGAACTCATGCCAACTAACCTGCCAGCATCGATGACGTTAGCCATCAGTTACACCAATGAATCGATGCAGAACCAAGCGCTGGAGGCCCTCCATCGATGGATCGGTGCTAACCCTACGTATTCATCTGTAGCGAGAGAACTTCAAACCAAAGTACCCGATTTTAGGATACAGTCTGTTATGTCCAGGTGAGAAAAGACACGATAATGTGTGTTTATTATATAAGGTACTAAATGAGCAATGGAAATCTGACTGAGAGGTTACAAATTTCATCGAATAAGTGACTCAGGTGGGGAGGGGGTTGGGGGCATCTGGGAATCTAGGGCCATCTTGGTAGTGGTAAGATTCAGTACTTGAACTTTGAGCCATGTACTCAATAACAGTACTCATACCATGAGGCATTCAGCTTGTACTCACAATGTTGTAATTGTACTGTTGTATCTCTAGTATTGATTCTAGGGATAGTTATAATACTCATACTCACACTTAGAGCCTTGTACTTGTACTCATACTGTTGTAATTGTACTGTTGTAACTCTAGTATGGATTCTAGGGATAGTTATATTACTCATACTCACACTTAGAGCCTTGTACTTGTACTCACACTGTTGTAATTGTACTGTTGTAACTCTAGTATGGATTCTAGGGATAGTTATAATACTCATACTCACACTTAGAGCCTTGTACTTGTACTCACACTGTTGTAATTGTACTGTTGTAATTCTAATATGGATTCTAGGGCAAGTTATAATACTCATACTCACACTTAGAGCCTTGTACTTGTACTCACACTGTTGTAATTGTACTGTTGTTACTCTAGTATGGATTCTAGGGATAGTTATAATACTCATACTCACACTTAGAGCCTTGTACTTGTACTCACACTGTTGTAATTGTACTGTTGTAACTCTAGTATGGATTCTAGGGATAGTTATAATACTCATACTCACACTGAGAGCCTTGTACTTGTACACACACTGTTGTAATTGTACTGTTGTAACTCTAGTATGGATTCTAGGGATAGTTATAGTACTCATACTCACACTGAGAGCCTTGTACTTGTACTCACACTGTTGTAATTGTACTGTTGTAACTCTAGTATGGATTCTAGGGATTGTTATACTCATACTCACAATTAGAGCCTTGTACTTGTACTCACACTGTTGTAATTGTACTGTTGTTACTCTAGTATGGATTCTAGGGATAGTTATAATACTCATACTCACACTTAGAGCCTTGTACTTGTACTCACACTGTTGTAATTGTACTGTTGTAACTCTAGTATGGATTCTAGGGATAGTTATAATACTCATACTCACACTTAGAGCCTTGTACTTGCACTCGCACTGTTGTAATTGTACTGTTGTATCTCTAGTATGGATTCTAGGGATAGTTATAATACTCATACTCACAATTAGAGCCTTGTACTTGTACTCACACTGTTGTAATTGTACTGTTGTAACTCTAGTATGGATTCTAGGGATTGTTATACTCATACTCACAATTAGAGCCTTGTACTTGTACTCACACTGTTGTAATTGTACTGTTGTAATTCTAGTATGGATTCTAGGGATAGTTATAATGCTCATACTCACACTTAGAGCCTTGTACTTGTACACACACTGTTGTAATTGTACTGTTGTAACTCAAGTATGGATTCTAGGGATAGTTATAGTACTCATACTCACACTTAGAGCCTTGTACTTGTACTCACACTGTTGTAATTGTACTGTTGTAATTCTAATATGGATTCTAGGGATAGTTATAATACTCATACTCACACTTAGAGCCTTGTACTTGCACTCACACTGTTGTAATTGTACTGTTGTATCTCTAGTATGGCTTCTAGGGATAGTTATAATACTCATACTCACACTGAGAGCCTTGTACTTGTACTCACACTGTGGTAATTGTACTGTTGTAACTCTAGTATGGATTCTAGGGATTGTTATACTCATACTCACACTGAGAGCCTTGTACTTGTACTCACACTGTGGTAATTGCACTGTTGTATCTCTAGTATGGATTCTAGGGATAGTTATAGTACTCATACTCACACTTAGAGCCTTGTACTTGCACTCACACTGTTGTAATTGTACTGTTGTATCTCTAGTATGGATTCTAGGGATTGTTATACTCATACTCACACTGAGAGCCTTGTACTTGTACTCACACTGTGGTAATTGTACTGTTGTAACTCTAGTATGGATTCTAGGGATTGTTATACTCATACTCACACTGAGAGCCTTGTACTTGTACTCACACTGTTGTAATTGTACTGTTGTAACTCTAGTATGGATTCTAGGGATTGTTATACTCATACTCACACTGAGAGCGTTGTACTTGTACTCACACTGTGGTAATTGTACTGTTGTAACTCTAGTATGGATTCTAGGGATTGTTATACTCATACTCACACTGAGAGCCTTGTACTTGTACTCACACTGTGGTAATTGTACTGTTGTAACTCTAGTATGGATTCTAGGGATTGTTATACTCATACTCACACTGAGAGCCTTGTACTTGTACTCACAACAAGAGTTAATGTCCTTTGTACTTTCACTGTACATGCTGCTGTGCTCATGTTACAAGCCGTGTGTAAGTATATATACTGTATATATCCCAGTCACATACTAGGTGTTTGTTCCTAGGACGATAATTCATTGCAAGGCAAACAAAGAAGGAAAACCTCTAAGAGTGTAGCACACTGTTGCCTGACAATGCAGAAGATGGTGTCAGTTATTGTCCTAATAACTAATATACATAACAGAAATTTCCAATATTACTCTGCAGCTAACGAAAAAATTTCTTGCAATTGTGTGTTTATTACGTAAAAGGGGAAAATTGAGGCATTTCTTACGCTAGAGTTGGATTCTCAAGACTTTATAACAGATGTATTGTATTTGCTCAAGAGGAAAATCATAACTATCAGACAGTTTATTTGTGTAGTGTTGACAACTATTTATAACCAAGATGATTCCATAGACCTGATTAATATTGAAAGTAAAATAAAAATAAAATAAAACTGTTAGCAAACTGATTATCCACTAGAGAGCCTGTGTAGGAGTATGTGTAAAAGTAAGTTGGCCTGACGTTTCGATCCTAGCAGGATCTTCTTCAAATGCTAAATGACAAGTAACAGAAACAGAAGGGACAAAAACACGCACAGAATACAGACAGGTTAGTGAGCATGTTGAGCACAAAGAGATAGATGTAAGGGGATTAGTAGACAAGGGATGGAGAGAAGAAAGAAAGAAATGTGTCTTTAAATCTAAGAAAGAAAATTAGTGACTAGAACTGTTAAAATGTACATTACTATGTTTTTTTCTTTTTCAACTTCCAGTTATAAAATCTTTAAATGTTTGTCTTCTTCTCACAGTCCTCTACACAAAGAAGTGCAGGACCAGTACATAGAAGCCGCTAGGATGTCACCAAACGCAGTGGATGCCGATGTCCAACAGGGACTGGGGGTGCTCTTCAATTTATCTCATGAATATGCAAAAGCAGAAGATTGCTTCAGGGCTGCCTTAGCGGTCAGGCCTCAGGTAAAAGCAGTGGCGATGTATCTTCTAAAAGGGGCTGGCCAAGGGGGCTACAGACTGACAGTAGTAGGGTGAAGTGAGGTGAAGGAAATATTAGGTTGAGAACATTTTCATTTTATAACTGAAAGTTGAAAAAGAAAAGAACATAATAATGTACATGTGTTACAGAGTTCTAGTCACTCATTTCCTTTCTTTAATCGAGAATTGCTCCAAAAGTTGCCCTTTGCATCAGATTTTAGATTTGATTCATGAACTAATGGGGATTGGGGAGGGGAGGCGGGCAGCAAGGAATATCTGGGTTTTCAGTTACAAGAAACATGAACTGAAATGGGTAAATTTGGGGGGGGGGGAAGAATGTCTGGGTTTTCAGTTACAAGAAAGTGAATTCCCTACAAAGATAGTAACTCTGGGAATGGACAATGTGGGTTATAGTCACATGTGATAGTAGGCCACATATGAAGGCGGAACCAGATCTCTAAGAAGGCTGTTTCTTTCCTTTCTCCCACAGACTGTAAGGCAGCCAGGTTTTATCTTCTGCCCAAAATTCACAAGCCTGGTAACCCTGGTAGGCCTATCATCTCAGGCAATGGGTCCCCCACCGAGAAGATATCCTTGTTTGTGGACCACTTCATCAAACCTCTTGTTCCTCAGATTAATTCTTCTATCCATGACACTCCAGATTTCCTCAGGAAACTTGAAGATATCAAGAACCAATCCCCAGTACAGCCATCATCGGTACTTTCGACGTCACTTCTCTTTACACTAACATCCCTCATGCTGAAGGTATCGCAGCCACTTGTGCAGCCCTGTCTAAGAAGGTCCACCCTTGTCCACCCATCTCTGACAGCAAAGTTCTCATGCAACAGGTTCTCACCAAAAACAACTTCACGTTCATGGACAAGCATTACCTTCAAAGAACGCATGCTCAGTACAGCTCCCTGCCGTCCCCTTATCTGGTGGCGCTACATTGATGACATCTTCTTCATTTGGACCAGTGATGAGGATAGCCTGCTCACCTTCATCAATCACATCAATTCTTTCCACAGCACCATCAAATTCACCTCTGATTACTCTCACCAACAGGTTAACTTTCTCGATGTGACTGTTCGCAAGGAACACGGTTCTCTCTCTACAGACTTATACACCAAGCCCACAGACACACACCAGTATCTCCCTTCTTCAAGCTGCCATCCCCATCACTGCAAGTCTGGAATTGCCTACAGTCAAGCACTTAGTCTTCGTCGCATTTGCTCTAACAATTCCTCTTTCATTCGCCATACAGATGCTTTGGAAAAACACCTGACTGCCAGGGGCCATAGTGCCAGAAGGGTGCGTGAAGCCATTCAGAGAGTCCGCTCCCTTTCCAGATCAACTACTTTGGCAGTGAAGGACAAAAAGGGACGAGATTGCGACAACAAGCTGCCCCTGGTTGTTACTTTCCACCCAAATCTTCCTCCTCTTCAGAAAATCACCTCTAACAACCACAAAATTCTCCTCACTTCAGATAGACTCCAACGAGCCGTCCCTGAAAAACCCACCATCGCCTACAGCCGACCACGCAACCTACGAGACCTTCTTGTGCCTGCTGCTCTTCCACCTCTAACTTCTAACCTCACACCCATTCAGCATGGTACTTTCAAATGTGATCGTACTTCGAGATGCATCATCTGTAGCCACCATATTGTTGAATCCATTTCCATCACCAGCCACAGCATGCAACTCACACACAAGACTAAGGGTCACATCACTTGCACAACCACCAATGTCATCTATCTGATCTCTTGTAGAGTTTGCGGCATCCAGTATGTTGGCGATTCTATGGTCACAGATCCACAGTCAACACCTTGAAGACTGAGACCCCAGTTGGAGAACATTTTAACCTTCCCAACCATACCATTAACAACATGTCCCTACAGGGGATTGAATCCTTAGGTAGCCGTCCTGACCTAGTACGAATCAGCAGAGAGAGGCTGTGGATTCAACGCCTTCGCACCATTCAACCTCATGGGCTCAACATTCAGGAAGGACATGACTAACTTTTCTTCTGTCCCCCACTCCTTCTCCCCTTGTTCCCCCCCCCCCACCGTCACTCCTCTTCTCACAGCTCTCTTCCACCCCTTTGTTCTCCACACCTTTCTGTCTTTGTCCTTTTCCAGTTTATTCCCTACCCCTGTTCCTTTAAACCTCTCTTTGTCCCTCCACTGTTAATCTCCTACCTCTCCTCTTCCCCTGTTGGTTTCTTTCTTTCTTCTCTCCATCCCTTGTCTACTAATCCCCTTACATCTCATTGTGTTCACCGTGCTCATTAACCTGTCTTTATTCTGTGCGTGTTTTTGTCCCTTCTGTTACTGTTACTTGTCATTTAGCCTTTGAAGAAGATCCTGCTAGGATCGAAACGTCAGGCCAACTTACTTTTACACATTCTATTACACAGGCTAAGAGGGAATAAGCAGTTTGCTAACCAGTTTTATTTTATTTTGAACCATAAACATTGACATTTTACTCTGCAGAAGATCTGTGCGGATTTCTTCCCTAAAACACAAACTCTTTTCGTTCTAATGACGCACTGCTAATGTGTAAACTTCAAAAGATCCCAAATGTACTTAGGATCCCTTTGAACAATATGTTTTTACCTTGGCTTCCACAAACAAGGCACAATCAGTTGAAATCGTGGTTGCTAGGCATCCAGTTGGCTCTTGTGCACACACGGTCAGAATCTTGCATTTACTCAGTGTTCTCATGGTAGGGCACATATCTATGATAACATCCCTCAACTCAACATTATTGCACATGATATATCCTGAAATAAGAAAAATAGAAAAGAGTAGTATACACATCTTTGCTACTCACAACTATCTGTAGTAAATATCCTTGTCTGTACAGGATATATGTACAGGAAGTGTTTGCTGTTGTTGATGAAAGAGTACTTTCCTTTGAGGCGTATCCTTAAATTTATGCCTGTGATGATAATTATGGAGCTCTGTTCATTTGCAGTTTTACTATCTTCTTTGAATATAAATCTCAGTGTATTTACTTTGGCTGATCATATTGGTTTGCTTTTCCTTTTTTTTTAAAAACCTTATATCAACTATAGATAGATAGATAGACAGACAGACAGACAGACAGACAGACAGACAGACAGACAGACAGACAGACAGACAGACAGACAGATAGAATAAAACTAAATAATGGTTTAGAGTTCTGAGTTTGTTTTGGCCTCATCTGTTAACTTATTAAATTTCTTGCATTTTTTGCCATTTCACAAATTATTGTGTATCTGCTAGGAATTTTAACATTTAAAAAAAAAATTAGTTGCAAGAGTCACACTTTCTCTTTTGCTAGAACTGTGATACTGCAATGGACAAAACCCATTATCACAATCCTTGAGGGGACTAGTACTGAATGTGTATTGTATGACAAAATAACATTTCATTTTCAAGTCCAGGCTGTATCTTACATGGAATCTCTATTTTAAGTGTTTCATATCTTTTTTTTATTGAGATCCTGGGTTTTATGTTCTCTTTGGGGGATTATTACATAACATGACTTGACTAGCTCGCTAGCACCTGTGCCTTAAAATGACAACAGTTTGGAAACAGTGCCACCATGTTTATCTTCGATGCTCATTTCATCTGTTTCTTAAAGGTCTCTCGAGTTGGAAAGATCTTTATCATGAATATCATTTCTCAATATTAATATGACTGCACAAAATAACATCACAACATATTTAGAATCCTGGTATCAGCAATACATTATGTTAATAGCAATTGCGTATTAAAGCACACACACTCATCTGTCCTCACCAGTAGCTTTTGATATTCCAAATTCGCTTTGGATGGATCTGATTTTACTGACAATATCCAAGCAGAGTCCAACCTTGTCTTCTAATTGGACATCTAAGGTTGGAAGCTGAAAACAAAATGAAAAAAGAATATATATATATATCTATATATAATTTTAGGTCACTATTAAAGGTGTATGCAAAAGGTTTTTAAACGAGTAAAAAAAAATCAAAGAATAATTTTAATTATTAAGCTTAAAATAAAATAAAACCTTTGAACAGTTCAACAAATGCACACAGCTGGAAGTCTAGAACGTACGTATAGCTTAAAAAATTCTGCAGAGCCTGGAGGCAAGGACCATTAAATTAAACAAGCCAGCTAGGGTATGATAAAAAAAAAAGTAAAAACACAGCTGCAAGCTCCTAAATGTACCAGAAGACTGACGAAAAATATTTTAAAATAAAATAAAACTGTTAGCAAACTGCTTATCCACTAGAGAGCCTGTGTTATAGAATGTGTTAAAGTAAGTTGGCCTGTCGTTTCTATCCTAGCAGGATCTTCTTCAAAGGCTAAATGAGAAGTAACAGTAACAGAAGGGACAAAAACATGCACAGAATACAGACAGGTTAATAAGCATGGTGAACACAATGAGATACATGTAAGGGGATTAGTAGACAAGGGATGGAGAGAAAAAAGCAACAGGGGAAGAGGAGAGGTAGGAAGTAAACAGTGGAGGGACAAAGGGAGGATTAAAGGAACGGGGTAGGGAATAAACTGGAGAAGGACAAAGACAGAAAGGTGTGGTTTTTGTACCTTCTGTTACTTGTCATTTAGCCTCTGAAGAAGATCCTGCTAGGATCAAAACGTCAGGCCAACTTACTTTTACACGAAAAGTATTTTAGTGTTAATGCTCCAATCAGTGTCAAATATAGTTTGGAAAATTATGATGTTCGTGATCTGTACGTCGACTGACGACTTTCTAATTCTCAATAAATGAAAGTAACTGCATTGCTGCTGTCATCATTGTTATTATTAAATCTACTGAACATTCATTTTATAAATGAGAACTGGCGTCAACATAACTAACAGACTCTGCATCATTATAAATTGATATCTGTTCTTCCTACAAACAAGTTGAATGCAAAGTTTAATCAATAAAATTTGTACGTACTCAAGACACTTTCCTCTGTAAAACAATAAACTCAACTGTTAAGTCATTTGTTGAAGTTGGTAATCAGTTATGATTAAGCGTAATTCAGATACAAGTAAATGAACAATGAAAAAGAACAATGAAATTCTGCATAATGTATTTAGAAAAGAAGACTTGTTTTCATTATTAAATGTTGCAAGTATGTCAGTGTAATAGTTATGTGTTGTTTTGTAATTGTTATAAGTGTACATGTGAAGGTTACGTTACCAACATTATGTAATCTACAGCTAATATTGGTACATTACTGTTGCTAGCTGTATTTACATACCTTTTTGTATGGAAGGTTACACAATACACTAGATAGGCTGACACCAATGTGGCACAAAATAAATTCCTGAGCTCACCATTAAATGGAATATCTGCTTAATCTTTGACTCCTTTTGACTCTACGCTAATTTCGAACCAGGCCATGTCTTTGTTTTCATCAAGGACCTATACATTAATGAGAATGCTTAATCACGTTTTGACAAAATGCACAAGGAAACTACTTCCTAGAATGTATTGGTCTGAAGCTCACATTGAATACAACCTGCAGAACAAAATGAAAAGGCATTAAGGAAAATTATTCAGTGAGGAACATCAGTGAAAATAATTACCTCCTCAGTAGTGGGGTAAGGCGCCAAGCATATGCTCAGCTCATCTACCAGCGGTTTCCGTGACAACCTTTGGAATAATTCTTCGCTGAGGAATGGCATGAAAGGACTGAGCAGACGAAGGCCAGCTTCGACACAGATGTGTAGAACGTTCCTGGAAACCAAGGCTTCTCGTTCTTCTGAGCGGACAATACTCTTGATACTCTCCTGAGAGAAAATGAAGAAAAGGTGGGAAATTGTGATGATGAAAAGAGGGATCGACATCAGCCTTTGATAAACAAAACTTGTTGACTTTGAAGTTCCACAGGCCAGTAACAGCAAGATGTATATTCATTCAGAAGCAGTATTTTGCAATATGAATATGCAATAAAAGAGAGCTGGCAAACATTTGGCATGTAAAAAGCACCAAAGTAATCCTAGGGAGCTGCAATTGGAATTTTAACAAAATAAATATTTTCCATCACAATCACTTAAACATGAACACCTTTGCTAAAATGAGATTGCCTCTCTTTTCTTATATTGTTTTCCTGTCAATCCACTACATAGCAAAATTCAAGCTAGGCTGTCTATGAGCAAACAACTTCTTACCAAGTATACATCACACAGGTTGTGCACCCAAAATTTATACATTGCACTTGTAATGACAGGAAAGTCGTAACCATGGAAACCGTCATTGACAACTCTCACAGTGCTAGATAACCTTGAGAGTATCCATCTGTCCATTAGTGAACAATCTGGCAAGATCTGAAAATCAGCAAAATATAAACAAAGAGAGGAAAGAAGTTGTATGAAATATCAGGGTAAATCCTTAAAGATGTCTTCTGGTTGTCTGTTGGACAAATCAGACCTTACTTTTGGTTGTCTCCAGTTTATTCCCTACCCCCTTCCCTTAATCCCCTCTTTGTCCTTCCACTTTTATCTCCAACCTCTCCTCTTCCCCTGTTGTTTTCTTTCTTTCTTCTCTCCATCATCCCTTGTCTACTTATCCCCTTACATCTATCTCTTTGTGTTCACCATGTTCATTAACCTGTCTGTATTGTGCGTGTTTTTGTCCCTTCTGTTACTGTTACTTGTCATTTAGGCTTTGGAGAAGATCCTGCTAGTCAGGCCAACTTACTTTTACACATTCTCTTACACTGGCACTCTAGTGGATAAGCAGTTTGCTAACAGTTTTAGTTTAATTTTATTTTGAACTTAAATAGTTGGCGGTTATGTATAGGTACAAAGCAATCCGAAGGTGATGTTTATCAACTGATCAAGTTCTTTAAGGGACTTATGGGTGGCTTTTAATGGACGACTTTAGGCAAAAGTTTATTTTTAATATCTAAAGTGTATACTGTATATAACTGTTCAAAAACACTGCTAGTAGTCCAGGTTGTAATTATATGTACCACTTTTAAGTTTTTAGGAATGACGCTTTAAACATCTGAGTCTCATCTATGAAAGTGGCTGGAATACTTGGCCTCACACACAGACCATATAAAGTCAGTTTCTCAGATGCAACACAATAACAATTTAATGGTAAAACATAACTTTTATGGCCTCAAATCCAACTTTCACAAAGCAAGGCAACTACAGTATGGTAAGGACAAAATGGTGTCATATGTAATCCAAGGCTGCTCTGTTTGTTCATATCAAGTGAGAAGAACGTGTGTTTGCTGAGTTATTTGAATTTATATTATCAAGAAATAGATTCACATTAACATTTAGGCCTGCACTGATCAGCTGACATCTTCCTCAATTTAGCCTTAAAGGAGCACTGCAGAGATTAACAATATGATAAAGCTGACTATCTTTGACAAGCCAGTGATGCCGTAGAAACGTAACCAGCTCTCATTTGTTCCCTACATTCCTGGACAACAGCATATCAAGATTAAAATATTAGTTTTGACAGCAATGTTTCATTCTCACCTCTGATAATAGCAATGGTTTGTACCCTTCTACATCTAAGGCATTGATGGTGAAGAGAGAAGCATTCCATATCTTATTGCAGAAGAACCGGTACGTCTGAACTTTGTTCACATCTAAATTAACATCATCCACTTTGAAAAGAAGAGTACCAAAAATGTACATGAATGAAACCATCAATGGTGAAACCGAGTTGAATATATCTTTTTCTTTGTGTAATGAAGACTCTGGGTTTATCTTTCCAGTGACAGGAAAAGTTTCCAGAAATTTCTTCTTGAACAAAATGTTAACATAACTTGGCAGCATTCAATACATTATCATTAGATACACATAGTTAGTTCGTGCATGTTACATAAATAATAGAACATTTATAGGGCCACATTAAAATGAAGTAAATAAATAAAGGAAATAATTGAGGTCGAAAGTATCACATATCTACTAGAATTAAAATAGCAACAAATGTTGGATGACCTGAAACAGGATCCAATTGTGGCAAACAATAACAATGCTACAAATACACCAGTCAGACAACCAAAAAGACAGACCGGTAATTAGTTCATTATGTTAACATTTGCATAGTACTGTTGCTGTGATGTAGCAATATCAAATTTATATATAAATATGAATTTTTACTCCTGAATTTGTCTTCCAAACCATCCTAAATGCAATATTTCAATCAACGATTACAAACACAAAACAAGATTTTTATGGATCAAAGCAAAATAATTTTACAAGGAACTTTACACGGCTAGAATAGTATGCTTTGCTGCCAACAATTGGAAGTTAGTCAAATTTCTTTTGCTGCATAGCAACAGAATATAAATTATTTTGGATAACATGATCGCGTCTTGCAAGCGCCTTTTGCCTCGTTGAAATGGGCGAAGCTTGTTCAATATATAACAATATCGTATGTGAGAAGGGAGGGGGTAAAAATTACTATATAACGATATGGAAGTCACATATAGCAATAACCCTTATGGATAGAAGCCATTACAATTGGATGTTCTAATTGGGCATGAATAAAATGCAAGAAGGATTGCAAGGGATGAGCCTTAAATCAAAAGTATGACTCACACACCTTGTGCTCTGTATGTACAGAGAGCAAATCTCAGAGCATCTGTTCCACACTCTGGAATTCCATTAGGATAATCTGCAGCTTGACCCCTGCGTGACCTCTCCCTCTCAACAGAATCAAGCAAGCCCTCATCCAGCCTTGCATGAAGACTCTGGAATAACAAAATTTCATGAATATGCTAAATAAATGTGAAAGTCTTCCTAAAAACATGAGTTAAATTTTCTTCTGCATTCAGTGTGAGAAATGAAGCTTTCAATACTATTGCAAAGAGAATTAAAAAATTACTGTAATTACACCTTTTGAGAATGATTGTCAGAATCTCCCATATTGAATGGTTGCTAGCAATGGTATAATTACTTAATTTACTACATGGGGGATACAAACAGGGAGTGGTGGTTGGATAAGTGGCCAAGGAGAGATAAAAGGTTTGCATAATAAATTACTCTAACCATTTTGGTCAGGGTGCTATTCTACTGGATGGTCATTACCCATATGTGCAATCACTTTGCAGGGCAACTGTCATCCACCTGAATACACCAAACACATTTAATATTTTTGAAACAATAATAACTTGTACCACTTCTAATCATGCTTTACATATTTGATTTGGAAAGCAACTTGTAGTGTCACCCCATTTTAATTGCAAAAGCTTCCTAAACCATCTTGGGTTCACAGAACCAAATCTGGACTCATGGTATATTTTTCTAACATTCAGCTGGCAGAAGAGATAACATGCATTGATGGTAGTCCATAAGAAGGTTAAAATATTCATTCTGTTCCTTCAAACAGCATATCGGTTGCATTCACAGAAAAGTTCTTATCCTAATTCTATAAAAGCCCATTAATGCCACTAATAATATGAATTCATAGCGAGGAATTAATAGCTCATTTGTACAAATTATTAAAATCATTGCTAGAAACGATTTATTTTCGTTCCTACGAATTTATAATTTGTGCGAACGAATTAAAATTTAATTTTCGAATGGCACTGATGGCTACCATACAATTCAGCCACATTTACCACATATCAATAGCTTTAATAAATGTTAACAAAACTTGCCTGCTTCAACTTAAATAAAAAGAGATGAAATTATGTATTATTTTATACTCTGTGAAGCATCCGAAAAATTAATAAAAATTAAAGTAACAAAAAATATTTCATAATAAATCTAGTGGTTTGCCATCATCAGACCTAGCAGAGATGTATAGAGACAATCTTTGTTATTGTTTAACATACCTCAAGAGAAGCTCCTTGTATGACATCTACTGGATCAATCACATTTCCCAGCGATTTGCTCATTTTACGTCCATGAGCATCCCTGACCATTGAGTGTAGATAAACCTATGAGAGAAGATCAAAATAGTGATCTGCTAAATTTGGACTAATGGTAGCACTGTATCAAAACAAAACATGTTTAGTTCAACATCTTATACTTGGGAATGTATTAACCCATTTCAAATCTATCTGTTCGATATCAGCTTATCCACACACTTGATATGTATACTGTATGACATTTTATAGCAGAGCGATACTCATGTACTCAAGTTTCTATCTTGGACAAGTCCCTTTTAAGTGTTTTCTGCCTACAGTGTGCTCTTCTTAAAAGTCTTTGTTTGACATTCTGTAATGTTAGATGGCATGTCAGACTTAATAACAGACTAACATAGAATACATATGTTAGTCTTAATAGCTATCAACAAGATTAAAGACACACCATTCAAGAAGACTCTTACAAAATAATGTCTGACTTGAGGCTGTTTGCATGAATTTAGTGATAGACAAAGTGACTAACAAGAAACTGCAGCTATGTGAAACCCAAAGCACTCAGATTCAACTTACCTCTTTAAAAGGAAGCACACCAGTCAGTTTTTGGCCCATCATCACCATCCTAGCCACCCAAAAGAACAGAATATCATGACCTGTTTCTAAGAGTGTTGACGGGTAGAAACGATTGAGATCATCTGTCTGATGAAATAAGGAGATAATCTGTATTGTTATCAGTCTATCGTGTACCCAAGTAGCCTTCAAGGGTACATGGGTTCCCTCAATAATACTGGAGTTGGGTACCTACAAGGGTACTTGGGTACCTACAAGGGTAATTGGATACCTACAAGGATACTTGGATACCTACAAGGGTACGTGGGTACCTACAAGGATACTTGGATACCTACAAGGGTACGTGGGTACCTACAAGGGTACTTGGGTACCAACAAGGGTACTTGGGTACCTACAAGGGTACTTGGGTACCTAAAAGGGTACTTGGGTACCTACAAGGGTACTTGGGTACCTACAAGGGTACTTTGGCACCTACAAGGGTACTTGGGTACCTACAAGGGTACTTGGGTACCTACAAGGGTACTTGGGTACCTACAAGGGTACTTTCAAGAGTACTTGAGTTGGGTGCCTACAAGGGTATAAGGGTGCCTAGTACAAGGGTACTTGCCAATGAGTACTTGGTAAGTTTGATAAACTTGTTGACTTAAAGCAAATATTTGCCAGAAACTGGGAAGGGGGAATTGGATGACCTCATACCACCCTTCCAAAGGCATTAATTTGTCCCAAAGTTACAGTTCCTTAGTGGGTAATTTCAAAACAAATGGGTTAATCATTCTGTAACCCGATGCTAGAGGAAGCTGATGCTACATGAGGTGAAGCAGGACAACAGCAAGTAAAATTGTAGAGTTATTTCTTCTGTACCTGAGATGGCCAGCCATGAACAGCAAATGGAAACAGAGCAGAAGAGAACCAGGTATCCAGCACATCCACATCTACAAACAAAGTGAACAACAATAATTTCCATTTTCTGATGTAGCCTGTCAGGCATTTCATATATCTTTTAAAGAAAGTAAATAACAAAGAAATGACTTGCATTTAATATTTTGAGTGCTGTTTTTGTCTATACTACATCACACAGTTAGGCCAATATTACTATATTAGTCGCCATAATTCAAACTTTGCTATGACAGCTGTGGCCCACGTGTACAAGCTTGCTTCTGTTCCGTCGTCATTCCTCTTACCTTGGGTCAATTCTAGAAACTTTCTGTCCACATTCAACTTTTCAGCAGCTTTCTTGATAGCATCTTCATAAGAATGACCACTGACCCAAAGATCAGGCTTGTCCACCTTCACACAAACAAGAACCAATGAAAGCATAGATTGTAATACTTATATTAGGAATGTTCTTGCTACAAACTTGACAAGTTTTCAAATTCATGCCTTTGACTATGAAACAACTTGGTTGTTACTAATAGCTAGCATTCATACATTTCTGCTTTCAAACTCGTAAGACATGTTCAACAACTAGCATAATATGTGGGGAGGACCTGAAGTATTCTGCAAAGCCGATACTAGGGAATAAAATGGACAAGTTTCTCCCCTGTGGTTCAGCGACATGAAAGAATCAAAAGAACATTGCATCCCCAACCACCTACCTTCCTCCTTCCCCTACCCCCCCTCCCCAAAAGAAAATACACAAAGTATAAAAGTCACCTCATCATTCATAGGATGGCCATCCTTCAGTTTTACATGATAGGCCGGTATGCGATGACCCCACCATAATTGTCTAGAGATACACCAGTCCCTGGATATAAAACACAATTTGAAAGTTATTACAAAAATAAACTACAATTTCAAAGTAATTACAAAATAAAATTTAAGGCTTACTTATCCCACAAACCCAGCAAAAATTTTCAGAGTAATATTTCTAATGATACCATGTGGGTAGGCCCCATTTTTAAGTATTACTTGGTTTATTTATCAGTTGTGTGAATTTAACGCAGCTGTACTTTAGGTTGTCACTTTTGATCCCCCCATGCATTAATATGAACAGTTCCTACAACCTCAATCTAATAGAACGATGATATTCATACTGCTCAAACTGTCAGTAGAAAAGCTTTGAAGCAAGACATGAATGTACAATATAGAAAGAAATTGTCCCAACTACAGAAGGTGCAATCAAACTTAGTATGATTTATCCTTCTGGCTGCTCCTCTTATGAGAATTAAACACCATTCCATATTATAAAGAAAATGTTGTGTCCACACTTTTCGTGTAATGTTATTTGTCACTGGGAAATGTTTGACTCCTGCTGCGATGGCGTACTATAAAGACACAAGACTTTATATTTTAGGCCCGACCTTACCCTTACTTGAGAAACCATGTATGGTAACTCAATGGTGATGCAACGTAATGCAACACAAAGTGCAATTTTTTAAAGACAAATATGAAGTGGCTAGGCTATCAGATTAATTTGAAAACAATCATTAAGCTTAACATCAACGTTTTGTGGCCGAATCTAGGAAATAAAGGCAACAGAGTACAACAGGTACAAGAAACTGTCAAGAATTGTGATTTCTCTTTGGCTGTCATCTAAAAAAGCTTCTTATTGTTCTTAGTTCTATATTTTATAATTTTTTGTTTCGGACGTTTGTAGCATCTTATGGGTAGCCAAACAGGAATAAATTGCATTAGACTGCCATAGTTTTCAATTTTTACCAGAGAAGTGTTGAGACTCTAATACTTTGGCAGACTAGCCAAAGGGATGTTGCAGAGTCTTTTATTCTTTGCAATATTGGTAGAGTTAAAGTCTAAAGCAATTTATTGTCTCACAACAAACCTGATGTTAGTAAGCCAATGATTCCATGTTTTCTGATGCATTATGGGATGAATATTTAAATTTCCATTATCTACTGCTGCGACAGCTTCCTTGGCTAGATCGTCACATCTCACAAACCACTGCTCCTTCAGAAGCGGCTCAACAATATCTTTGGATCGGCTGTAAAAGAAGATAACAGAGCTTTGCGTTTTAATGCTTGGATCGTGTCAATAATAACAATATTATAAAGATACTAAGAGCTGCTAACAAATCATATTATATGAAATAGTCAAATGTGAAATTCAATAATCTTGATTGGAAAATGATTAACATCATAAAGCCTCAAAAAATCAACAAATATTAACAACAGAATCAGTTGATATCTGAAGCCCAGTTTAATCATACAAAGACAAACGATTGGATAGAGAAATTCATGGGGTAGAGGATGAGTGATGATGGATGATGGGTCTGTTTACAACCCGGTGTCAATGCATCTCAATTAGCCACTGAAGTGGTGTGACTACATCATGCCTCTGGTAACAGTACACAGCTAAGTGACTAAAAACTTTCAGATCTACATACATGGTCACTGGTAATGGATCAAGGGTAACAAGACAGTCAGGAGTTAAAAATATACATTGCTTTGTTCCAAGTGTTTGAACAGTTGTATTTTTGTTATGGAAATTTCTACTAAGATTAACTTTCCTCTATCTTTCCTTTCACTTTTCTTTTCTTTCAAAATCATGCAGGAAATAATACAACCCCCACAATAACCACCGCAATCTTTATTAGCTGCTATTAAAAATTAAAAGAGAATATGATCTTGAATTAATATTTTTTTACCAAAACAGCCAGTGGTATTATTATTTTAGTGAACCTGCACTCTTACGTTATAATTCATGTACTCTTACCTATACACTGGTACAACCATGGCATGTTCTTTCTTCCCTTGGTAAAGACCTTTTAACTTTAACGCTTCAATTATCTTCTCTCTTGCATGAAATCTTGGTAATCCCTTAAAAATAAGAACACAATGTGCGAACTATAATAATAAAGAAACCAATACACTCAGTTTAATAACAACAAATCGGCAAATGAGTTTAATTTCTAAACAAAGTTGAAAGTCACGAGAAAGAGGGGGAGTATTCTCAAGATATTAATATTTTCTATGCTATATTTGCCCTTCAGCTAGACTGCTCATGCTAGGTTATATACATCTTCAAACAGCATGTTCAGTTGATTTTGATATATATATTAATGTTGATCAATGCTTAAAATCCCATAAAATTGAATTTCTAATTGGCTTGTACATTTGATTCACAAAGTTTGTAGGCAACAAAAACTTTGAGAAATGAAATGAATCTGTTCATTATTTAATCATCACTAATAAAAACCTTCATTTGATGAATAACCTATAAAGACAACATTATCTCCATTTTAGCGACCAACTTTGCAATCCTACCTTCAACAACATTATTGAAGGTTTGATCAAGTAGATATTAACCAAACGCAGAAGGCTGTTTTGAGTAACCCTTGTTCAGAGGTATAGAAGATTAGTAACATTTATCTCGCTAATACGATCTTGGTTGGCAGATACATTCATTAAATTACACACACTAATTTAATCAACTTTAGCTATGGATGCAAAACTATTTCACAATTACAGCTCAGTTCACCTGATAAAGTCCTATGATTGACATGATGTCGCCTGACATCTGGATTCCTCTCAAGTTTACATTATTTTACATATGTATTCAACGTACCATAAACAAATGGGTAAGAATAATAATGAACTTTTACTTACATCAAATTGTGAATTTGATGAGCAAATTTTACCATCCTCAGTTAAAATGTTCACAAGGTCCAAACTGTGCCTCTGTCCTACATCATAATCATTAAAATCGTGAGCAGGAGTGATCTTAACAGCACCTGTAGTTATAAGAGAGAGAGAGAATATTGGTGAGTCCTTGTTAAATACATCTGCAAGGTCTTTCAGATAAGAATGTTTACCAATCCTGCTTATCTCTTGCCCCAAACAAACCAAGAAATTCATCCGTGATAAACAATGTAAATTAAAATAAATGTAGCATAATTGAATGTTCGCAACACTTCAATTCTGTACACTAAATGATTGGTTCCTCTTAACTGGTCTTTTGGACATTTCAGATATATTTGGATAACTCTGTTGAAAATTACATGACAGAGTTGGACAATATTCTTTCCTTACTGTTTACAGTTTATAATATCATATCAATATCTAACTGACCTTTTATTTGTTTATAGGTAAACTACATTCAGAAAAAAGAAAAACAGAAATTAGTGACAACAAAATGAGCATTGAATCCAGTGACCTAAGGAATATAGTTCCTGTTTAAACTAGAGATAACACCCCAAAAAATAGCAAAGAATGGAAGTCAGCTTTAATACTATCAAGAAGGCAATGACAGAATACTGACTAGAAAAAGAGGGGAAAAGAAGAAGAAAGAAGACAAAGAAAGAAACCAACAAGATACTTGTTGGTTTCTAGCAGCATTCCAAAGTCTCATTCGTCCTCTTTGAGTGATTCTTACCCTGTCCAGATCCATATATAGAGAGTGACTTTTTGTTTGTTTGCTGAGAACAGAATGAAGTTTAGCCTCATGAAAACCATAGTAGGATGAGGCCCCACAGGATGCTGGGTTTCTCCTAAAATGGTGGCCAGCTAGTTTAATAGTGGAATCAATACTGCACTAACCACTAACCAGCATTCTCACCCCAACATACGATGCAATACACCCCACTGCATATCTCAGAGTGATAACACATATTAATCAAACGGCTATCGATATTAAACTTATTTATGAAGGCAGTACAATCAATGATTGATCTTTTTCACTAAATAACCAAATAGGTTGTGACAAGTGAATTGATCATCAAACAACTACACCAGATTATGGTTTGAAACAAGGTTGAAGGCACTGCCTTTAAGAATTACCTCACTGAGTACAGAGTTAGATAATTATCTTAAACTCAATTAACATGACCTCTCTCCTCTGGAAATGGTTCCATCAAATTTCCATTCCATTCATGAAGAACAATTATCCAACCAAGATTTAATATGAAAAGACAGTTATTACTTCTTACCTGTTCCAAATTCCATGTCCACTGTATCACTTGTTATTATTGGCAACAACCTATCAAGAAATGGATGGATGACTTCTTGACCAATCAGATGTTTATATCTCGTATCTTCTGGGTGGACAGCGATGGCAACATCTCCGAGCATTGTCTCAATTCTTGTTGTGGCTATTGGAATTTCACTCCCTAGAATATCAAAATGAAGAAATAGTGAGTTCTTATGATCTCACTAATCTATGCTTCAGTTGGTGACAAAAGTTTATGCTCCCAAAACAGAAATTATAATTATGCCAGGGAAAGAACTTTTGGAGGTTTTGTACATTGGCCATTGATTTGAGTCTACTAACTTCACAACCACACTAATTGACACTATTATAGAGCAATCAATGAAGTTGGTTATTCCAATTGCATGTAGGGAATAGGCTAATTCAAGTAAATTTGTTCATCTGTGTAAGAGATGCTTAAAAACTTTTCATAATAATATATATTTACTTTGAAAGTGGAACTAGAGTCATTTGTGCACAAATATGCTTCACAAATGGTTAGAATTTATGATTGAATCACTCATGGTTATTAAAGGGAGAGGTAAATCTAAACGCCATCAAAAATTTATTCGACAGACACTTTTGTGATACACATTGTTCCTTCACACCTCTACAGTCTAAATCCAATATTTTGTGACATATAAACACAACCATTTTAACATGGAAATAAATAGCTTAAAATTGGGTAAATGGGGCAAAGCAATGATGACTCTCTTCTACACCAGTTAGACATTGCAATTAAAAGCTATTTTCTAAAGCATTAAACTTACTTTTTTGGGGGGAGGGGGGGGGGGTTTATGTGGGGCTAGTGATCCAAACTCAGAAGGATTTATTTTTAAGGTTCTTTATTCTTTCAAACTTATGACCTTGAATATAAACTGAACCACATTAATATTGAAACTTTTGTTATGCCCTGGGGTGTTCAGGGTGCATGTACCCCATATTTCGAACACGCCAGGGCTACTCAGAATATGTTTCCCCGAGTTTTAAGAACAATTACCATGCGATATGTGGCCCTTTCACTCACCATTCCACTTACTTTTGTTCTTTCATGCAGGTCTCCCTCGCTCTCCCCATCGTCTGCATTCGCTCTTTTATCACACGAGTTGTTCTGTTTAGCGTTTATCTTTATTTTACTATCCCTTGCTCTCTATACCTTGTATAATTAAGACGGTGTTGTTGGTTACGTATTTTGTGTTTTGGGGGACTTGATTTATTTCGCTGAGGTTCGGGCAGAGAATTGGAGACCAGTGGTGAGAAGCACAGCTATTGCAGTATAGTATTATTTTAAAGGCAAGGTTGTTTAATTTATTTTAGGGAGCGGGTCCTCTAGTGAGGGCTGACTACGGGCGCCATTTCCTATTGTATTTAATAACTAATAACTTCCCGTCCTGGTTGGCTTCGTTGCATGTCATAGACACTGGAGGTAGGGTCAAGTTAGGGCCCTCCCCGTAGGTGTTGTAGAAGCCAATCAGGGCAGGACCACATTGCGCAGTATTTTTTCAGTCTGCCTTTGGCGCCCCGTGACGGGTATTCACTCTCGTGATTCTTACGAGCCGTCCTGCCCACGCCCTGGTACGTAGTTTATTTGTTATTTAGTTAAATTGAATCTCTGCTCGTTGTTTGCTATTATTCGTGTACGGCAGGAAGACACTGCCTTATTTTTGTTAAGTGTTTGTTTTAATTTAATTAATTAAATTGGTGAATGAGACCTAGTTCTCTAAACTATATTCTTCTCTATTTTTGTGTATTGGTTCAAGCCCTGCTGGCATTAGTCTTCGCCTCCCCCTCTCCCCTGCCCTGACATCAGGTGGCCTCCAGCTGCCTGATAACCCATGCTACTGCTCGGCTGGGGTTCAGGGGGCGTTACACTATCAACAAGTGTAGAAAAGGCGTGTTTCTATTTGGGTACTATGAAAAATTGCATAGTAAGAATTTTGTAATTAAAATTTACCTGATCCAACCACAGGGTATGAAAAGTAGTACATATGACCAAACTGGATAGGTTCTTGATAACCAGGAACTTGAAATGCAGTGGCACCATCAATTGACTGTTTTTCAACCTAAAAGCAAGAAATAGAAGTTGAAGTTCATGAGCCAATTATAACTCCCTAGCCAAAATACTTTATAATGTTTTATTCGCATCATACTAGAACAAGAGATCTAACACAATATTGTAAGTATTTAATACAAAAAGTGATAACATAGTAAAAACAATGTAACATATAATACTTAACATTCACACAATTTCACTTTTGAATTTTTTTGAGCGGGACGGTATAAAATCCCAAACAACACAAACTAATAAAGATATCTACAAACTAAGGATAACAGACAAAATGTATAACAGAATGTTCCAAATTATTATAGGGTTTACTTTGTGAAAGTTTAGGCTATTTGGTGAAATAGGAAATCCAAGATGCAAGGCAATGTGTTTGATACATACACAGTGTTTGTTACTGGTAGTAGGTTACTCTTAGATCACTGTCTAAAAAAGTCAGCAACCAAATTAAGAACAAGAAAATTATAAATAAGCTGAAAAAAAGAGATAGACATAATTGGCAAGAACATAATTTACCATTACAAAAATTTGCTAAAAAAGAAAAGAAAAAAGGATCCACCTAGTAGATGGTTCTGTGTTTGACAAAAAAATAAAATAGATAAATTTATCAGACATTACTAGAATGACATCATTCATTAACCAATATTTACCTCTATATCAGAAATGGTAGATCTTAATGAGCATGACCAGTTAACAAGTCTGTTGCCACGATAGATTGTACCATCTTCATGGAGGGTAATGAAAGCTTCTTGCACTGCTCTGGAAAACTCCTACATCAAAATAGTAGTCAAAGGGAAATAAATTTGCATGTCACTTTTTTCTTGTTTTCTTTTTATAAGGTAGAAATGGAACAATTCATAACAATGATAACTGTCAGTTTACCTTCGACTATTTCTGCAAATGCTTATACCTTGTGAATTTTATCTTATTTTCACCAAGTTGCCCTCCTCCCAAGCACATGATTCTGCAAAATGTGAGTTTTGTAGGCCCATTATCAACATAAAAACCACAGAACATGTTATCTATGCCATACATACACCTACTTTAAAATGAGATGTTTATTATGAGACGTTTATAATGAGATGTTTATTATGAGATGTTTATTATTATGAAATGTTTTTTAACCACAGAACATGTTATCTATGCCGTACATACACCTTCTTTAATATGAGATGACAAAAATCTAAGGACCACTTTTATCCTAATGTTCATGCTTCAGAAGGAATGATAATTATGTGTATTTCTCTGGAGGAAGGGGGTAGCAGGGGGGTTGGAGGAAGGTAGAGATATACTGATGCTAATACTGATGTCATGAAAACAATGGTATACAAAATAAGGAATGGAGGTATAAACCTAAAGAATAATATATATTGCTGACCAACTGATATCAAGACAGAGACCTCCTCACCACCTTCTGGTAAATTTCCCATGTGTGTGTTGGGGGAGGGGGGGTGTGGGGATAGGGGGAGTGTGGGGAGGAGAGAGGGAGTATGAGTGGAATTGAGTACACTGCATTGAGAAACATCTGACTACAGTTACTGTCATTGTAACCTATTAAACATTAGGATGAAGAGAAGTATTAAAGGTTTTTTGGTGAATTGATAATACCTCACTCATGGTAAAATTTGGACGCGACCAGTCCAAGGAAGCACCCAATCGTTTGAACTGCTCATCAATTTCATGGCCACACCTATGAAGTGGTTTATGGGGAAAAAGGCAAGATATGATCCATAAGATAGTGGCAGATTCTTCTTGAGAAGATATTACTATAGACCACACAGTTACAAGCATTTTAAACAAACTACAGCACTTATATGTCTGTGAGGGTTGAAAGAGCAAAACACAAATGCAATACAATAGAATTTGAATCTAGAATCCGGAACTATATACAGGTAATGTAACTGACCAACTGAAGTATGAAACCCCCCCCCCCCCCACCTACCCTAAGATCTAAAGTTTGCAGTTTCAAGTCCTGGCCAGATCATTACACTGTGTTCCTAGGCAAGGCACTTTATCTCTATTGCCTCTCTTCACCCAGGGGAATAAACGGGGACTTGCGAGGTAACTTTCAAATATAGTTAAGTGTGCTGATTTGTGGCTGCACCCTATCGGATGTCCCCCAAGGGACACATAGATGTGGTGCCCCAGGAGGCACCCCAGGAGGTGCACACATTGGTGTGTTGGTGTGAAAAGTTACCAATGACCATGGGTTAAGTTTTAAAGTCATGTGATGGAGCCTTTGCCTCAAACAAGAATGTAAAACCTTCAACTTTAACTTTAAAGTCAGTGTTTCTCCACCTTTCGAAAGAACCTCGCAAATTGCTTTGCTTTCCAAAATTTGTTCTCAATCACCAAGTTTTCTATTTACACTTTCAATAAACACATAACCAGTGTTCCATCACTGCACACCATTGTTTATAGAAGTTGTTTATGAATAATATCAAATTACAAGAGAAACAATGAACATACTCTTCCCTCCATCTCCACACCTCTTCCACAAACTTTTCCCTTCCCATTTGGTGCCTTAGAATTCTCTGTTCCTTCCACAATTTCTTCTCCACAACAATCTGGGTTGCGATGCCTGCGTGGTCTACACCTGGTATCCAGAGTGTTTCCCTGCCATGCATTCTGTGCCTGTATCAACACAAAACAGTACTTTGCAATAAAGTTACATTCAAAAACAAAAGGTCATGGGTTAAATTCAGACAAATACAATAGCTACTGTACAAGTACTTAGTCTAGCTCTCTTACTTAATGAAATGATACTTCCAGCAACTAACAAAATATATAAAGAGGGCTGAGAAGGGAGGGGGGGGGGGGGAAAGGCACCTACCACCTTATCAAGCTATCTTGAATGGCGACCATTAGTGCGTGGCCCAGATGAAGGGTGCCTGTAACATTAGGTGGCGGCAAACAGATAATGAAAGGCTTCTCTTTGTCATTCTTCAATTTCTTCCTAGACTGTACGAAAAGAAAACGGAGGAGAAAAAAGCATTGGCAATTAGTTTTCACAAAACTACTGTTAACTACAGACTGAGGGAATACTCTGTAATAGTTCATGTGAGAAGTTTATCAAAGCTGCTATTTAGAAAGGATTTATTCCTAGTAAACTTGTTCTTGCTAGCAGAAAACCACACCTATCGAATGTATTATGATATTGTTTTTAAAGTAGCAACATGAAAGAATAAATATTATAGCTCCCTTGTATTTTGTATTCATTAAGAATTTAATCATTTAATGAAATTGACACTTACTGAATACTCTGGCCAGAAAAAACCACTCTGTTCCCACCAGGAGTACCATCCTGACTCCACAAAACTAGGGTCGTAGGACTTTGGCAGAGGGCATGAAGTGTCTAGACACAAAAAAAAGAAGAAAATATTTACAACAGTTAGTTATTTGATATGTATCTTGATCATACATGCCACAATTTTTTGGAGGGGAGAGAGGGGGTGGGGAAGGAGTTGAATGTATTACTGATATTAAGTTAAGAGTTAAACCATCTACCTGTTGTTCAATTCTAATAATAATAATAATAAATTACACTTATATAGCACTTAATAAAGCGTTTCAAAGTGCTTTACAAAGAGGAAGGAGACAAAGGAACCAAGGAAAAAAAGGAAGAAAAAGAAAAAGAAACTAGGAATCAAACAGAAATGTTAAGTTGTCTCTTGAAAATACAAAAGAGTCACAAACGTGAAATGGGAGTTTGTTCCAAAGAGAAGGCGCAAGTACAGAAAGGCACGTTTGCCATAACGAGTGCGGGTACGTGGACCAGGAGTTAATTGCAAATGCGCATGATAGGAAGAGCGAAGCGTAACTGTAATTGACCGACGCAGAGGAGTAAGGTCAGTGATATATTGAAGGGCAAGCCTGTTGATCGCTTTGTAGGCGAGAAGTAGGATATTAAACTGGATACGCTGAGAGACAGGAGTGATGTGATCAAACTTTTTAGTGAGTGAGACTAGGCGCGCAGCAACGTTCTGAATTCTCTGAAGGGGAGCTATATGAGAAACGGCAAATTCACATACGAACTGTTGCAGTAATCCAGATAGGAGGAAACAAAAGCTTGAACCAGTCGTTCAGTTGAGCCTGGATCTAGATACCTCCTGAGTTCTGCAAAGTAATTTCAAAACAAAGCAGTAAATATGAAGAATTATTGTCTAAAGCTTTGCCTCACCTTTCTTCTTTTCATGTCTTATACAGGACAGACTCAATAGGCGTCTCTGGCTTTTCTAAAGAAAATAGTAAATGATGCAAAATTTAAAAAATAATTGTGAGGTTATTATATGTAATGAAACTACAACACAATGATGCTATTACATCTCCTTGTGTATGGTGTAATAATGCTTTGTTAAACCAGAAGGCCCAAAGGCTTTGTGATTCCTTGCCAACTATTTTATGCAGGGCTTTAATTGGTTCTTCCAAAAGAAACTTTGTTCATCTGGAAGAAACTAGAAATCACTTCATTAAGTAGAAGATCACTTATGAGTATTGTGTTTACAAGGTTTTCAGATCTTGACCTCTGTTGACCTCCGAACCTCTACAGAAAACAATTGGGTTCTTGTACTCAATAAGGTGCATCCACATACCAAATATGAAATTCACCCCACAATATGGTTTTAGAGGCGCCATACAACCAAATACACTCACACGCAAATACCATTGCAAAGATTCCTTTTGCCTCTGGCAAGCAAAAAACAAAAACTGAACTTGTCACCATGTAATGAGAGAAGGAGAGGATAAAATCACACTGGGGGGGGGCATACATCCATATGTGGGATTTCTATGACTCCAACCACTAGTTCACTTTCGTTTCCATTAAAAAAAAGAGGGATAATGAAAGCGTCAAAGAAAACTAAGCAATTACAACAAACAGTGTTGTTTTATGATGTTTAGGAATGAGCGGAGTATGTATTCCTTCCCTGAACCCACAGGAGAGATCAAAATTACACTTCCCTTATACTGTACCTGTCTTATTGTCTTATACGGCCACAAGTTTTGCCATCCTGTCCGATGGGTGATCGATTTCCTCAGCATATTTCTGTCACCACTTTCTTTCGTCTCAGAGTTTCTTTCATGTTAATCGACCAATTACCGATTCCATGAAAACTGGGAACACGAAAGACAACAAAGACTTGAGCTGGTTATACACTAAAAATATCAACCTATATCATGGAAAACAATGGAGATATGAGTATTGATTGTACATAACTAAGGAAATTATGAAAGCTAGGGTGACAAGCTTCCAGAGTTGTCGATGGTATAAAATCTAAAGAGTCAATATTTTCAAATTGTATGTTAATGGGCAAGTTATGGTCAGTAGTAACCATTTATCTTAAATTTTCAATGCGGATGATGAGCCACCTGGAAAGTCCCTAGAAATTTTTGACACCAGCTCATGAAGACTTCTTCAAAGCTTCTTCTGTTCAGCAGGACATTGTCATTTTTAATTGCACCGAGCATATTATCCAATGGGAAATCACATTAGTTTCTTTTAAATTTGCAATAAGGTAGGGCATATAGTATATCCTAGTCCTGTAGGCCTACTATTACTGGATCACTCAAAGCTACTCCTTGAGACATTTTGGTGGATTATTCGAACCATTTAGCAGAATTATACAGTAAACGATAACGCATGCGAAGATAAGGGGGAAGATAGGGAAAGTTTTCATAATTGCTTCGAACAGTTCGACTACAGAACTCTGCAAGTAAACATGTATTTCTGGTAGAATCTAGTCAAACCATTAAAATAAAAAAGATAGAGATATACAGTAGACCCCAAGTCCCCAACTATAGCCACTGTAATGGAAAGATTCTTGAGGTTACGTAATTGACCTGCCTTGGTCGTAAAATGACCTCTTTTTACCAATACATCTGCAAGGCCTACCACATATTTTTTCTTGTATTAGGGTCTTTGTGTAAACACTGTATGATTAACTACACTCTAGACATGAACATATTTCCACACAGTGTTTACAAGAGCCTAATGGTGTTAAGAAGCAATGCATGCTAATTGTAGGGCCTGAGGTCATTTTACAATGAGCAGGTAGATTACATAATGACAAAACTTTCCTAGCTATAGCCTAGCATGCCATATTTGTTGCCAATTAAGCAGATCTTTGACCACTGAGCAAAAACTGGGAAATCGTCAACTTGTCAACATTGCTATCACAAAGTAACATTAATGATCTTTAGCTTAGCCTAAGTTAGTCCTAACTATCGCGAATTCATCGGATACCATCAACATATTGTTACTAGCTCAACCGTACGTAACTAACTTCAAAGAGGCCTAGGCTAGCCGAACCTAGTTATAGTCAGATTCTTAACGTTTGGCATAACGTTCGTGTTATTCATAATCATATAGGCCTAATACAACATATTTTAACAACATTTAATGATTAAGTAATTATGAAAACTGATAGTGGTAAGTTTCAAAACAATTAATACCAAGGATAGTAGTTAGTACTTGGTAGGCCCTGAGCCTGACGTTAGTGGAGGCTGTAAATGTACCACTAGTCTAGTACTAGTACTAGTACTGGTAATACATGCTGTAAGTTGTAACTTAGTACCAGCAAATTTGCGTGAGTGAGTACCAGACGATTGGGATGCGCTGGGAAATATGAAATTGATGGTGTATGTACAAAAGTGGGTCAGCGACCATGGTCTCTTTTATTCAACGCCAAATGGATTACGTATGTATTTATTTATTTATTTATTTGTTTGCCACAAAAGTACAAAGTATGTAAATGCTATTACTTCCACTTCCCAGACAAAATGGAAGTAACAACGCCGTTTGCCTTCATTAAACAGCTTAAAGACATTATCTACAACCACACTAACAGATATTATATGCACGTAATAATTGTCAACATTGGCCTTTCATTTACAACACATAATCTATATTGCCTTTAACTACTGTGGAATGGGATGAGATATATAACTGTACGCCCCTGTGCTTGTCGTCTGCTGTTAAAGAGCAGAGGTTCTAGGATCGTTGGTGTTAACAAGAACCCTTAGTTGGATTAGCAGCGTCAGATGCTTTTCCAGAAAAATCGTATTTTCCGTCTTTTTCATTGCATGATGAGTGTCCGAACTGTTCAAGGTATGAGTGGAATACCAGTAGTTGATATCGACCCTTCCGGTGTGTTCAAGTACGTTCTAATCAAGGCTACAAAAGGAAGCAATAAGCAGTTCTTTGTGCGGGGATATGCATGGGGAGAATACCATGGTAAAGTGTTACAGTTGGCCCAAAGTTAGGCCACAGTATAGTACATTAGTAGTATATGTTCATTTAGCCTACGTGTATGATGTAGGCTATCTTTGTGTTATATATGGTAACTTCTCAGCCATTTGGCTAATATCATGTGTAGTATCTGTTCCCTTTCGAGGGGAATGGTGATACACACCCGACGATGATCACACTGTCACAGTCTCGATGCAAGCTAGGGACAGGTTGAGAGCGGATCAGTCGTTCGGGCCGTTTGGTTTTCGTGCCCAGGTTCTTTCCTGGGTGACTTTTCTTAAAAAGTATATATTGTAACTAAGCCTGTGACCCTTGGTACTGGTCAGTGAAATGCCCTATCTACAGTTTGCGATCGGACTGTACACTGAAGTTCCAAAAGTATTGGCAGCTGTGTTTTGTATGGATATCTATCTAGTCTAGAGCCGTATAGACTGCCTAATAATGAATGAGCAAAACAAGCTAAGTTAAGTAAGAACAAAGAATCATGAAGAGATAGCCTTACTCGATATGCCATGGAAAAAAGGTCATGATAATTGAAGAAAAATTCCTAAATATTCCTGCTTCAGCTATACAGTTCGACTGTAGCTCATATTTTACAGATTTGAATGGCCGGATGCCCACTGAACCCATAACACATGTTGAAAGCTGAAAACCTTTGCAATAGACTAGATATAAATATTCTTCATTGAATTTTCGATGGTTGGGGCTTAATTTTGAATACATTAATGTCACAGTGTTGTTAGTAAGTATATTTATTGGTTCATTTCTAACAACTGATGTTTGATAATGCACCAGTTACGTACTGTATGCCTACCTCTTTTCCAATGTGAATGACAATGGATTTTTTTCTGACTGCACTGTAGTCAGAGTTTATGTAAAAAGCAGAATTAAAACAATCATAAAGAATGGAAACAATGTTGCATGTAAAAATATATTTTTTAGTTCACAATGTCAACAGATATGTACTGTATTTAGTCAACAATACAGCTCTGGTAATTTACTGAATGGGACTCAAATCTGATTAGAAACAGTACACCACTGGAACCAAGTACAAACTTAACAACCTTCAATCGTTGTTGAGAAATATAACACTATAACAGCCTGGACCAAACAGCTTAAAATGCTCCAAAATATGTAATTCAATATTATTTTGGTTCCATGCACAAAGCAAAAGGAATCTATGCGATGGTGATGGCATGCATACAGAATGTTTGTGTATATATGTGACACCTTGGCTTGTAAATATGATATCTCAAGTGTAGCTTGTTTGAAACTCACACTTAGTACATAGGTGCCCCTCGATGATTTCTCAACTGCTTTTGTGATTGGTGTAGGTCAAAGGCCATTTGAAGTCCCCAGTGGCCAACATTTCAAATGTTTGTAATCAAGTTGATAGAGCAATTACAGCTTGTTTAATCTGATAGATTCTAATAGGTATCGTACCTATAGGTGCCCATCAACGAGTACTATCATTTTTAGTTGTGCAAAGGTCAAATGATGTCAGTTGTTGATGGCTCCACAGTGCACAGATTTGACATCTCCACACATAAGGACTCGACATTCTGGATATTGGAAAGCTTTGAAAAAGGTGTTTTATTTTGCACGACTTATCAGTTATTAATTTTATGACTCAACAAAGGTTTTTATGACTCAACAGAAGACTTGACCATCAAGTGCTTTTTGTCTAGACTTAAGGATTTATGGGACTTATTTGTTTCTTCTATTCCTGGTGTTTAAAACTTACTAAATTTCGGTTTCATCCATTTCCTCCTCAGCTGATATTTTCGAAGAATTTGAGGGCAAGAACAAGGACTTGCGACTGTCTTGTCTTGGTGGAGGAAGGATTGAACATTCTCCTGATAAGAAATCTATATTAGTGTATGGCTATTCTGTGGTAAGAACTAAATTGACTGTTTTGACTTTTATTGCTTTTTGTTTGAGAACTTACTTTGCTTTAATATGGTGGATATAGGGCATATTTCTAAAAGCAGGCCTCAGGGCTATTTACTGGCTAAATGCCAGTGGATTTAGCCACTTGCCATTTAGTAGAAAGAAGGCATTTGCATTTTCTGCCACCACAGATGTTGCTTGTGAATTAATTCAAAGAAATTACCTCTGGGCATTTGGTTAAAATTGTAACTAAACTTGTGATATTCGAAGCCTGAACATCTCAAGTCTTTTAAACTGACAAAAGTCTTCAACATTGAACAAGAATCAGTGAGGTTGTGACTTCACTCAAAATTAACCAACCGGCAAATGTAGAATGTGCATACTAGATTAGGAAATATAGGAGGATAATGCCTCTTCTCTTCTCTTCTCTGCAGGGCTTTGGGAAAGCTGATCATTCTATAACTGTTGGCTTGCTTAAGTCAAGGTACCCAGACTACACCAGCATCACATTTTCCGATGAGGGATACTGATGCACAGAGAAAGCATCATTTACTGTAGCATGCTACTGGCAGCTTTTGAGGTTACAATGACTCAACGCACATGTCTCGCCAAAAATCTCTGGCTTGTGCCCCTTATACGTAGAGTTTGTTGTGGAATCTGTTTATAGTGCACAGTAGTCTGTTTAAATGAGTCTTTATGACTGTTGAAAGGGTTAACTTGTTGATATGTGCTGCTGCATAATGTTAACTCACAGTTCTACAATGTAATTCTATCGGTTTCATCAAAGATGGAGTCTTGAAGTTAAAACTTTTTTTGAAAGCTGTTTTAGCCATCTCGCTTTTAAAATTTAAGCAACACAACATGGTAACCACCTGTTAATTACTGTCACCCCCTCCCCTTCCCTAATCTAAACACAAACAATACAGAAGCAGCGAAGTTGTACTGGATTTTTCTACTGACATGGGACATAAGTGGTTCATATATCTCTAATTATTTCATTAAACTTGGGATCTAACTTTTTAAGGTATTTTTCACTACATGAAGTAAAACCTTCATTTACATGACATCAATTCCACTTTGAATTGCAGCAATTTGGAATCATAACATACAGTACATGTTAAATGTGTCAACAATGTTACTTGAATCATGTACTATGACTAGAGAGTGCAACTTTTCTTTAAAATTTATTTAGTTTCTAGTTTTCTTACATGAAGTCGATTGTTATATTTTTTCTATATTGTGAGATATGATCACCCAGTGTGATTACGAAAAATCAATGGGGCTCTCCAGCCATGCCCCAAATCAACAGAGGGCACTGCCAAAACGGTTCCATCTACTATTGCAAAACTCGACAGGCTGCACTCTTTCACTGCAGATTATAACAGTACTGTAACATGATCTTTAGTAGTATTATGTATATACAATTTCATTCATAATGATTGAAGAAGAGATCTGTTGAAACATATTTTCCAACTCTCAAGTCAAGCTAAATGTTTTAATCACCTTTACTTGTGCTTTCTTAACATGTTGTTAACTTTTCAATTATTTGTTTGTTTACCATTTTTATAAAAGATAATTGCACATGAATCGATTTGTTGGGAATGAATATGATTGACTGAAACTAATATATTTGCATCAAAAGCTGAAAAATTGTATCATGGTATACATTCAAAGAAAAGCAATTTTATATAAGTTAAAGGTTGCAATGAAATGTCATGGAATGTATTCTCATTTGAGATTTATGGGTACACAGAGACTGACAGAGTGCTTTAAATAAATAAACGAAATTTCTTTTGGATGTGTCAATGTGTTTTTGTCTGCTTCAGGCTTTAGAAAATTCTCCAGTAGGGACTGATACTATGTTGAACAGTCTAAGTACCCAATACACAGGTTTTTGCAAAGTTGTATTCAGTTGCATATTTGGTATACCCAGGAAGGATAGATACACATTAGTAGAGCAGAAGTGGTGAGGGGGAATGAGGCAGACCACATGATACAGGACTCATCAATACAGGTCTCATAGACAGGTCTTAAATTTTAGCATTCTAAAATAGTTGCAGCTTTCATGACAGTCAAGCCTGCCTATAGAAAAACAGTCCTCAATTCACTGGAGCATTCATAATTTGTTACTTGATAGCATAAACTACCCCAAACACTGCAGATTCATCCATGAGTGTACCAAATTAATTGACCAGTCACCTCTATGATTGTAAACACAAGTGCTCTAATGGCCAGCACTACTTTCCTGTGTGTGAGGACAAGTTTGGGTTGACCACTGAAATAATACACTGTGTTCATTCATGAATTTGTGCAGAGTAGCATTCAGTATGGCTGGCATTACCAACTCAGGTAGATATTCAATCTTTTTTGGCCAAAAACAGGGGACTCGGTTGTATTTTCTAGAGGCAGGGAAGATCGTAATGTTTATAAAGCTGCATTTCTGACTCTCCTTATTATGCAGACATCAAGGATTCTTCCCATAAGGAAAATGTTTTGAGGGTGGCAATGATAATGGTTGTAGAAATTTCAGCAACAGTGGCCATATTGTGCTTTAGCACATATGTGGGCAATACTAAAATCTCTAGGTTATGAAAATGTTCATCTTTCCAACAAGATTAAATTATCATTAGAAAACATTCCTATATAAACACAGGGCTGCTTTGTTATATTGGGATGTCTTCTCTATCTTACTTGACTATTGTACTTTTTGTTTCCATATTTGCAACTTGTGATCTATTCAAGAAAGGTCTAACTGCAATCATATATTCTGGAAATAAACTAGAAATGCTTCTACAAAGCAGTGACCCTTATACCCATTTTTGTGGTTGTTAGAAAACGAAGATGAGTAAAGCCAAATGGCACCAATGCAGCTTCGGAAACACTTCACATTTTATGAGGTGAAGTCATATTCTTTTAACACAAAACCACATTTAAAAAAACAAATACAGCAATATTATATTTTATATTATATTATAATACTTATCCAATAAAACTTTTTAATTTTTCGATACCAGTCAAACTTACAAAGGACAATGTGAATTATCACTTTACATGCAATACAACAGTGTTTCTTTTGAAATGCAAACAGCCCTTCATGATATAGAACTATCTTCTTTTTGAAATGGAGGAGTTCGAGTTCCCCAATGGTGCACTTGAAATAAAGTCAAAGTACCCAACTGCCCTGATCGATGGCTCTTCAACATATTTTTGTCCACAAAGGGTACAATAATGATAGGAAGATGCACTGAAAGAACATACATACTTTGAAGAGAGCCCCCGAAAAAAAGAGATATCCTTACAAAAAACAAAACCGGTGTCAGAGTTTCCAATTCACATGTGGGAACTTGTGACTATATCTTGAAACCCCGGGGATTGGGGTGAAACTGATTTAGACACAGAATTTACCTGTTTCCAACTTATCTGATACATTACCACAGGTTTGTACTGTGAAAAAGTCTGGAAACAAAGAACACAGGTCAACTCAGATATCTGTGTCAACATGTGGCAATAAATCAAGGGAGTGAAAATGTGTGACCAAGTAAGGTTTCACATAGTAAGTAGTGACAAATTACTTCAAATTAGGCTATGCTTTGCTATAAATTCTGATTACAAAACCACATTTCAATGCTACAGTACATAGCAACCAAAGTCACATGTGCACAATGAAATTTGATTCTTAATCTTGTAATACTGTTTAGAGCAAAGTCAATAATAACTGTCACAATTGATGATCCCATAGCAAATTTTGGCCCCGAGGAAATCTGGGACAAACATTAACCAAGTTGTGTGATATCAATACCCCTCTTATCTCCCACTCTGGCAGCTGACTGTCACAGTTCATTACATGATTTGTGTCCCTGCTGACCACAAGATCAAATATCCAGATAGATATGATAGGATCTATTGTGAGGAATCAATGAAGTATAAATATTGTTGAAGCTTAAATTGGCTGGCCTTTAAGGATCTTGATGCTTTGGAATGGAATGTACACACAGGCCAAACCAAATTTGAAAGCGTGAAGATATAAGGCAGATCAACTTAATTAGACCAGGCGGGACGGAAAATTCTTCGGACAGTATCTAATATGATTGGATCCGACTGCTTAGGCATATATGTTCCGGTTGGACATGTGCCCCATTAGGGTAGGGCAGGAAAATACACTATGCCCTTGTGTGTATTCGTTCATGCCTTTTAGCAGTCGATAAATGTGCAAACGCTTTGTCGCAGAATTGACACTTGAAATTTTTATCTCCCGTGTGAACAATCTCATGTGATTGAACGTGCGCCTTCTGGTTGAAAGTCTTACTACAGTATTTGCACTTGAACGGTTTCTCTCCGGTGTGTATCCGCTCGTGGACCCTGACGCAGGCTTTCCTCAGAAAAGATTTACCACAATACTGACATTTGAAGGGTCTAAAATCTGTCTGGTAATTCTCAAGCATTCCTTGGTGATGTGGTAAACCTCGGCAGTAGGAAATTAGTCTTTTATATTTGCCATCTTTTAAATGTTGACTATGTAGTTTTTCCTTTTTCTTTAAAGTTCTCCTGTTTTGGAATGACTTTGCAAAGACGGGGTAAGATATGCTGGCTGGAGATGACTTTATAATTTGCTCACCTACTGTTGAAAAGAAAAATGAAAGAAAAAAAAGTTTGTTTACCAACCTACAGCAGCAGAAAGCTGACAATTAGCTTCAACAGTTTTTATTTATATTGTGAAAAATAATGAAACAATCACCAATGATTAATTTACTAAAAGTAGGCTGTAGTGGTGGGAACGTGGCTTTGTAATAGCACTTCAAAAACATATAAACAACTGATGCTTGTTATGAAAAATGAAAAGACATATATGTGAGTTTAATATATAGTTGCTTTGTCATTCATGCTGTTAACTTTGCTAACATGTTTTTTGCATGATGGAAGATGACATGTGTTTAGCCCAACCAGCCACAGTAACATCTATATTTGCCTTAAAAGAGAACTTTACTAATTAAGCAAGTTCAAATATGCAGCTGTATTCAGAGCTTTATAGCTCTGTCAATATTGGCACAATAAACAAGAAGTAAACAGATGTGAGTGGAAAAAAAAAAAAAAATTACGGCAGGAGATCTTTTTCTTCTTATGATGATTTTGGTCAGGTCTTGGAAGAACTTTTACTTCCAATGTATCTTCTATCAATGCTTCATAATCCTCATCCTTGTGTAAAGTTTGCAGAGAGGATGTCTCCGTGGCAACGCCCATCGAGGTACGATCATTTATACCGTACACAAGACGCCTTACAGAACTTTCTGGAATTCTCTTGACAGAGCTGTTTGAAGAAATATTACCAGCAGTTGGGCAGTGTTCAGCTAGTCTCAAGGAAGCGCTTTCATAAGCAGTAGAAACTTGTCTCTCAAGAGATGAGATATCCTCTCTGGGTGTTATTTCTGTCTCATTCTCAATATCTGTTCCTTTAGGGGGACTGTTCAGAGTTTTTAGGGATGGAGACAGATTGTCTATATCATACACATGGCCAGGCTGATGGTCTTCCTCCTCCTCCTCCTCCTCCTCCTCCTCCTCCTCCTCCTCCTCCGACCTCTCCTCATCCTCTTCATGAAAGTCACTTGAAATAACAACCTCATTTTTAATCTCTTGAATCTTGTTTGAATTTCCCTCTTTGCTATAATACTCCGTATCAGATGACACTGTTGAAGGGGAAAATAAAAATGATAATTGATCAATCGACCAAAAACAGAAAATATGAATATTGTTGCAAAACTTTGATAAAGCCATATAGAATACTATCTGAGCCAGCTCTTAATTGCTTCCGATATCTTGACAAGCCAAACTCAACTATACTGGAAAATTTAGTTTGAAGTAAAAATGAACCAAAACTGTATATTTTAAATAATTAAGCTCTGTGAAGGTGGCATTCAACAACACGACAAGAAATAATTATTTATTATCGCCAAGTCTGAGAAGAACATGGACCAACTGAAGAAAGATATTTACAAGGAGAGCTAAACTATGATTACATACCATGGTCCCATTATTCATCAGCAATGAAATGTCACCTATTCGTACTTCATTTCATGCACAGTTTGATAGACTTTAATAATATTCAGGCTTCTGTACAACCTTTCTTAACAAAGAACAGACATTTAAAGAGATAACCAAATCTGAGATCTATAAAATAAATGTATAATGCAGAGCATGTTAAACACTTCACATTGATCTAACTCTGAGCTTCATAGCAACTTGTTTAGTTGTTAATCAGGGCCGGATTTAGACATGTGGAGGCCCGTGGGCAACCTTCAGTGGTGGAGGCCCCCCCCCCTCCAGTGATCGCCGTCCTGGGGTAGGTGTGTAAGGGGAGGGGTATTGGATTTTTTCCAATAATTAAGGGTTCTTGGATGCGAAATGGAAGCGTATGCATGGCTTAAGCCGCGCGCAATATGATTTTGATTGATGATATTTGTCAGCCTACATTTAATTTTTTTTCTTCAAATTTCCCCTTATATATATTTTTTTTTCATGATGTGGAGGCCCCTTGTTGTGGAGGCCCGTGGGCAGCTGCCCACGTTGCCCATTGGTAAATCCGGCCCTGTTGTTAATACTTCAGTGATGTTCCCTTTATTTCAATGAAAGTATTGGGCATTATCTATGATGTCATCACACTTGGACTAAACAAGGAACTGCTTTTTATTTTATATTAAAATCAAAATGATTATATAATTTTGGGTCAATTGTGTGACAGGGGTTGTAGGGAAGTATTATCGAGTGACTTCAGTAAACTTAAAGCAGCTTGTTGAGTCCTTTTCTATGATTTTCTCAACCTCATTGACCCCATGATACCATAACGACATACATAACTAGCTTATCTCTTCAAATCCAACTTCAAATGGTGGTATAAAAGTGGAATATTTACAACTTTGGATGTATTTGGCTCGAAGATATTTTCCATTAGGATCGCAAAAAACCCCATCTATTATATGAATATTAAAATTTTATGAACGTTGTTGAATAATGAGGTAAATAATTTCACTTTGCCGGCGTCGTAAGCAACCCAGTACACCTATATGTACTACAACACCATGCTTTATTTGCTGTGATACCGGCGCAACTTTTTGGGATTGGCGTGAACGAATCTAGTTTAAGCAACTGCTCCAATTTAAACATGTTAGCTATTCACTGATTAGTTGAATTCAAACTAGTAGATTTGGGGAACTACATGCAATTAATTTTAATGAGGAATTTGTCGGAAGACACTCTACTCGTTATCTGAAGAAGCCTGTAATTACTTGCCAATCATGCACTTGGCAGGAAAAAAACTTGGCTAATATCTTAGTTTACTGTTTTGTGATGAATACATGTAAAAAATAAGATGGACATGTCAAAAGGGTGGGCAACCGGCGACAAAACGCAAAAGCTGCTTTAAATAGAGATCGTTTCAGTTCTAGAAGGGTTCCAATTGCACCAGTAAAGAAAAACACAAGGAAAGTAATACCGGCATTGTCCATGTATGTCATCACAAATTATTGAACAAGTAATGTTCTTATCCAAATAAAATGAAGGGGAAAAAATGGAGATTTATATCTTAGCAATGGAACAAACTATCAGGATGGGAGAGTTGGACCAAGTTTGAGCAGTATTGAGGGTTTAGCAACAGAAAGTTCTATTTAAGTACTAGAAATGGTCACCAAGAATAACATTCAAATATGCTAGAAAAATTATGAAACAATCACCAACTCAAAGCCGGAGGGTCAAGAGCTCAAGGGAAATCATTTGGAAAGTTTGAAAAGTTTGTTTTTAGCAAATTTGTCAGCACCACTGATGACCTTTAAAGGGGCAGAGTTATCAAACCTAACGCACCTTCCTGTTCATCGTCATATCCTGATAAAGAATCGCCCGCAACTTCTTGCTGCACCAGAGGGTTTGTTTGAACTGATGAAAAAAGTGGAGAGTGACTGCCTTTTTACAATTGAGTCACCAGTTAACACTGGCAATACTTTATACCAAATTAAAAGGTTGATTGTCTCAGGAAAATGGGAGCTGTGTTCTTTAATTATCCTGTATGAAAGCTAGATTCTATCTTTGAATTCACAACATGATATACAAGAAGATCTTGGCTCAACATTGATAATTCTTTGGGAAAGTTACAGGAGTTTTTTTTTAGATGTTTATATCTCTTGTACAACATGTATCATTATTTACAACAAACAAACATACCGAGCAGTTTCTGTTCAAGCATATTTGATAGCAGGAGATATTACTCAGCGAACCCAACCAGCTGCTTTGAAGAAAGTAAAGTAAGATGACACCATGTCAGATTTCTTCCTTGAAATCATATCCGTAATACTTACCGAGCATTGACGTTTCTTCACATAGGTTAACATTGTCACCCGAACTGTAGCCAGTGATGTACACTATCCCTAAAGAAATCAAACAAGAGGAAACAGGAGATGGTCATTTCTTTGGCTTACCTTAACCCTCATACTTTCAGTAGTAACAACAGTTTAACAGATTCTCATTTTCACTTTCGTCTTGAACAGCAATTTCAAAGTGGCTTGTCAGATGCAGCTGCGTCTTGTAGTGTTTAATGTAGCACGAGATGGAGAATTGAAATTATTGAACTTGTATTGTACAGGGCTACAAGATCCATTGAGTCATAGTTCCTAAGGAAGTACCTTCTTACATGACAAAAATAGAAATATTAATTTTTATTTGAAATGAGAGATGAGAGATGAGAAAGTACTCTATCATCAGTAATGTCCACTTTTATATTAAAGTATCTTTATAGCCCTGTCTACAATTAAACTCCAAAAAGTATAAATATTTCGTTTTTGTATTTCCATTTGGGTTGACCATTCATTGAAATTCAATGGTGCAGTCTATGTTTATTTAAATAATATGCTCATTGCTCTGATATTGTGAGATTTTGTGGGCATTCATTAAGAGGGCTTTGAGAGCCATGCTGACCACAGAAAATTTGTCTCCAGGCCGAATATGCCTCCCACGGCCCACAACTTTCACTAACGCATCATATGTATACAAACAAACACAGGCTGAGCCACAATATCTTTGCAAAGTCACTTAAAAGCAAGAGTACTCTTTAGAAAAAAGAAAAATACATCGTCGATATTTAAAGAAAATACATCGTCGATATTTAAAGATGGACAGGTACAACAGTTTTGCACCAGTTTTGCAGTACTAACATTTAGGCAATGATCAATTATGGGTTCACAGACCTGTTCCTTCCACTGTGAATGTAACAGTCTCCCTCTGTTGAAGGACAAGGTCTAAGTTCTGTTGGGGTGTTGAGCCTTTCTCCAATGTACAGATAACATGATCATTATTGTCAATCTTAAGCAATAAACACGCAGCTGGATTTGGTTCACCTTCATATAAAAAGAAAAGACCAATAAAAAATAACAATGAAAACAGACATTGAAATAATTACTATCATACTGATTACTAGTACTATTATTCACTGATAAGGGTTTTTTTTTTGGCCTTTAAACTAAATTATCTAAATGACTTCATAATTCATAATATCAAAATGTCATCACAAGATGTTATTGCTCATCTTAAATGATGGAAAGATACATATTTCACCATGTTTGAAGAATGTTTACCTTCACAGGATCAAAAAATTGCATTCTCTTTTTGAATTTATTTATTTCAATAGATCTAGTAAATATAGTTTTGACAACCTAGTATAGCATTGGACATACATATCACTGTGCATTCTATAATGGGTTATTTCATGACATTACAACTATGCATCTGACACAAAAGTATGACAGTCCCACTTGAAGTAAAGTTGCTACCAAATCTGCTGCTATGCTTTTCACAAAAGTGAAATCGAAAGCTGATGTGATCTTTCAAAAATACAGATCCAAATCATCAATGTGTAGATTTGCCAACTTTCATCTTCTAAACTGAACATTGTGTTTGCACCCCATGTCAAGAATGAAGACATCTATACATCTACATATTTTAATGATGCAAGAGAACACTGTCAGTACTTGTATCACCTTAGAGACTGATCAGAGACTGATAAAAGCTCATAGTTAGAATATTATATACTAAATTTGTGGTCTGACATAAGTAATTCATAATAACTTGATAATTAAGCAGAGCCAATTGGTCGTGACCAACAACTCAGACCAACAACCCAACGCTAGATGCGTTCAGCGAGCACACATGAACATTGTTCATATAATTTGCATAAGTGTCTGCATGCCAACTGTCCAAATAATTGACCGCCAAGTTTGTACATTTTTTAAAGCTATTAGATTCCTGGCAGGGACAGACATATAAAACTGATGGTTTCTTTTGCACGTGTGAATCCTGAGGAAGCTCACCGTTATATTTCCACGGTCTGCATTCTAGCGCTGCTAGGGTAAGGTGTTCTTTGATGCGGATCTCCCTGGTCCACTCCTCTCCAGGGTGCAACGTCATCCCTGTTGTAAAAGTGAGATGAGGAAACAACAAAACCGGAACATCTTCAGTGAGGTTATTAATAGCTGAGCAATCAAATTGTTACAGACAAACTACATACTAGTACCGCCCAAGAATGAAAAGAATTCCATGTTGTCTGTGTGTGTACAGTCTGTGTGTTTAACATAATAATCATAATAATCAGGCTATTATTTTACGATGCTTTTAAAGTGACCACAAAAGTGGGAGAAGCCATCAAGGGCATATCAATATATCAGTATTACAAAGAAATTCCATCATGTACTGTAAGTGTTCTTGTCCAAAACAATATCCACTTGCAAAGTATCAAATCTAGTCAGCAACTTCCATCAAGTTTGGCTCTTCTTTGCAATAAAATGACTCTTGCCTCATTTCTTATTTTAGTAAACAAATTATTCCAAACATTTTATGGACCAAACTAGCTCCATATCCAGCAAGAAAAAAAAACACCTTCCAGCTGTTGCGATTAGCCGACGGTTTCAACTTCTTTTGCACTAATTGCCCAATTAAAAAATGGAATAATTTATTCATGTTGACAAGACAAAGTCACATTTGGCTATAGACTTTATTTTTTAGATTTACAGAGAAAGAAAAAAGAACAAGATTTACTGTCAACCCTAGAGCAACATGCATGAAAAGGAGGCAGACTATCTAGAGGTTTCATGATAATCAGAACAATTTCACAAAAATCAGGCTCTTTTAAATGTTTTATTCCAAACCTCAGAATGAACATTGGGATGGACTTCGTTGATGAATTAAAAACCGGTAAGTCAAGTTACTGTAAGTCTAAACACTTACCCCAGATCATAGTGGCAGGGATGGAGTCAACCCTATCTTAACTTGGAGTTTGGATGTAGTCTGGCAGAGTGGATCTATGAGAAAATCACAAAGCACGCCAAAAGTGTTTTAGTGTATTAATTGCCACATTTTTCTACTTGACCTTTGTTGACAAATTGACAACAATGAACCAAAGTTGATCCATGTAATATATTCCTAAACCTAACCCTATCAAAAGGTAGCATAAAATAAATCCAAGCTTTACATATTTATATTGTGTAGGCTCTCAGTCATGAAAATGGCTGTCTAGGGCTAGTTATAGCAATGGATTTCAAACATGAAATCTAAAAGATGATTGGAAGTACTGGATTGGACATTTATATATGGCATTAAAAAAGGGAAAATTTCACACTGCCAAAGAAAATGTTATGCACAGAAAGGCAATAATTTAAGTTGTGTCTACAGTCTCTCTTCCTCCACAGTATCGCAAATTAAGGAAGCTTTAAAAATCCTTGCTTACTAATGCTTGGACAAGGAGAGTAGTGACTGGCGGTACCACATTCACTGGATTGCTTCCGTGCTCTCATGTATATTCCTCATACTGATGCTAGTTCTGAAAATGGAGAACATAGCACAATGGATAATTGATTTAAGGTGCTTAGCAGTACTAGCAAGCAGTTACTGTACTGTAGAAAATAGGGCAGTGTTAGCAGAAGCTGAAGTGGTCAATAATGGTTGCTTTACGGTGGAAGGCATAATATGCTCCAAAATATTGAGCTGAGCTTTACTGAAGTACATTACCATCAGATATGATCTATGCATAAGCTTGTAGCTCCAAAAAGGTTTATTTTATTTCTCCCCTAATTAAGTAGGAATTAAAGTTACAGGCTTATGCTTACATAGCATAGCTCAGACTACTGCTCTAGGCCTAATTCATGGGCGGAGGCCTGGTTGATATTGACTGGTTGATATACTGTAGGCTAGGGGGCCTACAGTATTTGATCATTGGATAGGCTAATAAACATTGAGGTAATGGTACGAACAAATTTTACGATGCTTAGTAAGCACACGCACATTTTCTTGCATAGTCTTATCAGTTTTGAAAACAAGAGCACATGAGAAGATTTCACAGTCACAAGGATTCAACTATAGGCCTAGCTGAACTTGTAATGTAAGCACTGTCTTGGAAAATAATGTATATAGAATCTCAGTCAAGCTGGAACCAGGGCCATCTGTCAATCCATTGGTAACGGTTCCACGAAATTAGGTCTAGGCCTAGATTGTACTGTACCTCGTCTGCCGTATATTGGACGTTAGAACGTTATTACAGGGTACAGATTACGCACTTTTGCAAACTTCATAATTTTACCATAGCAACGAAACGAAATTCCAACTTGTTGTACAAGAGCAATGGGACAAACAATCACGACTCTTAGATTTGAAGTCCTGTGCCATCCACCGGATTGATCATTACGTACAGTAGGCTATACTCGAGTCCAAGGATATGTTATCATACTTGTGGCATGAAGTGTTTCAGAAGAGTTTCGTTGCAATGCATACACTTGCTATGTAAAATAGCAAGCTTATGTGACTGATATTTTTGTGAAATTTTTTGGGCTGGGTTTCGGAGGTATCCTATAGTTTAGAAGTCCTTATCACTTGCAAATTATCTGTGATGTCATAGTGCCACTAGGATCTGGAACCTTTTACTTTGTATTGCATTTCATATTTTCAAGGTGGAATATGATAACAGTTTGACCATGACCATTGCCATCATTAGGTTATGTAACATTCTTAGATCAAACTTCATTGCTAGAGAATGGAGCTCAGCGATCGTAAGTAGTTATGAAGCTGTAAACATTGTTGACAATGGTTGGACCATGGAGGTAAAACAGAGGACAGAATCACTAGAGCTGCATGAAATGGCCAGAGACGGTTATGCCTGACGATGTGCAAGAACTGTTTCTAGATAATGATTGTGAAGACTTTCTAGGCGACAGTGATGATAGCGATTCAGAAGATTAAGTAAGCAATTGTTATGTAAACCATGGAGGTCTGTTTTACCTCCATGGGCAAACAGACTTTCAAATTTGTCCCAAGTTAATTAGGATGACTCACCCTTCAGGGGTCCTATATGGATAAATGTGGTGTCAAAAATGCGCAAGACGTGGGGAAAAGTCATGAAAGAATCTAGTTCATATCTCAAACGGTTCAAAATCCGTGGTATAAATGTCATAATGCTCCCCAAGTGCAGTTAGGGTTAAATAGGGGGTCCTTGAGACCCCCTAATATCTCCCCACCACAGTGTTAACACATCCAATAGGCCTATATAAGGCTTAATTAACTAACTGGGTTTAAATTTTGAGGTTAATAAGAGTTTGTTTTATCTTATTTGTGTGTAAATGTAACTTATGGTATTTTTTCCTTAAAAAATGGACCCCCTCTCCGAAAAAAAAACATTACGGGGGTTGCGTTCAGGATTTGGGCTTTTAACCCAAGATATTATTATTCCTTATGAAATTATATTCTTGAAAAACCACATTTTATCCTATTTGTGTGTAAATGTAACCTCTGGTTTTTTCCTTAAAATATGGACCCCCCCTCCCAATTAAGAAAGAGACCCCCTTTTCGGGGGGTGCGTTCAGGATTTGGGCATTTACCCAAGATATTCTTACTCCTGGTGTAGAGAAACCACATGAGATAAATCCTCCTTCCAGGTGATATACCTTTATAGCTCATTCATAGCCTGGTCTACAAGTCTTCACTCATGCAAATGGAATAAGACAGCTCTGTTTTGGAAAGTTGCTCATGACAGCAATCTCAGATCAATATTGATGCTTTTCTAATGGTGACATAGACTACTCTATTAAGTATCTTTACCAAATCCGCTTAATTGCTTCAAGGACGGAAAGTTGCGTAACAGCTAGCTGATATGAGATCATCTTTTTCGAAACTCAGGAAATTGTTTGCTTTTTTCTTGGGGGGGGGGGGGGAGTGAATTTTTAAGAGCATGCATGAAGTAAGCTACATAAGGTGCAAAAACTTGAGGAAAATTTGAGGCAATTAAAGACCACTTATAAGACCTTCCAAGAGCAGCGCACGAAAATTACTGTTTACTGGTGAGTGAAGAGCTAGGCTTGTTTCCAACATATAGCTGGCAATTAGTTGTAATTAGGTGCTTTTAAATGTCTCAGTGAGGACAAAGATAATTTTTAGAGTAGCAACAAATTATAATGTTTTGGAGCATCAGTGGCCATAACTTGACTACATACTACCATAGTTGAGGCCAATAATAGTTAATCTTTAATACATATATGCCTACTTCTTACTGTACCATGCAATTATATGTTGATTGAACTTCTGAAATATTCATTTTTAGCGAGGCTCAAAGCATATACATTTTATTTTTGCGTATGTAAAGAACGCTTTTACGGTGCACAATGCCTCTTACCAGCTTACTAAGTGATGTTCTTGAGTTAATCATCAAGTCATGCCCACATAAATGTTACAATTAAGCTGTTTTTCTTTAAAACAGTCCCCCCCCCCCCCTTTTCTGAAAAAAAAACATCACAAAACGAACACGTGCATATTGCCATCATTTCCATACTAGCTCATATATATAGAATTACGTCACGTAGAATCGTCATTATTGATTAAACAGGAAACAAATAACACGGGTGCTATGCAACGATCCATCCTAAACTACACGGTAAATTACACAAATACATCAGTTAAACGCAATATTTTAAAGTTATATTACACGTTTCGTAAATCACTGGTAATTGCTCACTTCCATAAAATGCTGAGTTTAAATTTAAAGTTTAAATTGTAGGAAATACTTGTTGGACTTGCCCATGATAGAGTTGAATTCGAATACTGTATTTGAAATTAGATATAACAGCAACTGATATTACTGTTGACAATAACATAGTTTTAAGTAGTACAGGGGACTACGTCTAGATACTTTAATTTTAGTAGCCAGCTACTATATATGACAACATTATGAATTTCGAAGAAGAGATCATTAAAAAAAAGGGAAACGAAACGTGCGATATGAACATAAGCTCTGCCTTTCATAGTTTCATGAACGATAAAAAAAATTGAAATTATCATTTCACTGACAATGTTAAAAATGAAATTTTTGATTATAAACGTCACTATTACTTTAAATATTATATTTTCAGTGGTCGATGTCCAAACGTGTGGAAAATTTACTTCGACGTTTGGCCAAACGTTGTTATTATAATTTTCTTTATTTCAAGGTGGAGATTATTTATGCAAGACTTATTGAAACCGAAGAGACAGGTAAAGTAAATAAGTGGAAAGAATTTCTCTAATAGACCGTAATCGTGAGAAATAATAACATGTAACAACAAGAAGATGTAAAAAAAATATGAAGTATATAAATATACTTTGTTATGGTAGGGTGTTTTATTTATACATTGTAGCCTAGGCTAATAAATGACTAAATAATGATACAACAGGAATTACAAAACCTTTAGTGGAATTATG
>JAIPMN010000345.1:437-27366 GCA_020650975.1 Apostichopus californicus
TTTTTTTTTAAATTATGACAAAATTTTATGACACCTTTGACAAAATTTGGGGGGGCCCGTGCCCCCCCGGGCCCCAATGGGCACGACGCCACTGATCCTTCCCCAAATTTTCTTGACCAGAGGAAAATGAAAGTTCCGTTTAAAAAGCATTTTGGCGTGTATAGGGGAGTGTTTTTTAATGATCGGGCAATATAAGAAAATGTTGTAGCTCATACTGTATTACATTCCCCCAAGAAACATTCATTTAAATCATTTCATGCTGTCCAGTCCGACTAAAGGTTCCAGATAGGCCTAAGCGTCGATGAAAATGTTTTCAAAATCACTGTAACGTTCAGCTAACAGACACCCCAATTGCAACGAATTGCGAAGTCCGCACACTAAGTCTTTCCCATGTGAAGGTGTCATCAAACAACAGCAAATTCGTACCCAGCCGAAGTCGGCCCGACGGCGGCCCGGCTTCGGCACCGAAGTCGGCCTGATGGCGGCTGCCGCCGGCGGGCCGCCGTAGATTTGGCTGACGGCAAGTCGGCGGACCGCGGGAGGAAAAGCCGGCGTGCCGCCGACCGCTCGAGGCCGGCCCACCAGCGGCCCGAAGCAGGCCCGCCGGCGGCCGGCGGCGGGCCGACGGTAAATCAGCGGCCCTGTGGTGGCACGCCACCAGACCGCCCGCAATTCGAGGCTCGTCCACAGTCGAATACTGCGTGTTAACAGACACCCCATATGGGGTGTCCGTGTTGCAATGGCAAATTGGCAATTGCAAAGAATTGCGAAGTCCTTCCCATATGAAGGTGTCATCAAACAACAGCAAATTACGCAATGAGGTTTTTTTTTTCATGCAATTTTGGCCACTAATTTGGCCGGTTCCCGTCACAGAAAAACTTGCAACCCCGACGAATATCTCAATATGTCATGTAGTTTTCATCACCAAACTTGCTCCCCTCCTTCAAATCACATGATGTAGGCAATAACTGATAATTATTGGAGATGAAGCAGTCCCACGTTACTTTGTCCTGAACAAATTTTTCCAATTTCAGTTTTTTTTTCTTCAATTATTGTTCTATCGTTATGTTCCCCCCCCCCCCCAATCCTGTGAAAACAGTTGCAGGGATCGGCAACTAGAGGCACTGTTGCCTCACGCGCGTTTCATTCATTACCCAGACTCTATTGAGTATGATGGAAGTTACCCTTTCAGTATAGTACTTACATACAGATAGTATTATAACACATTAGTGATCCCCGTTGATCAAGAAGCAATCATGTGACTGAAATGGCGCCAAATTAAAATGGCGGACTTGTTTGGGAAAGGGAGGTACGTTATCTAACAATAATTAGAAAGTCTGATACATGTAAGGTGGAATGTGTGGTTGGACCTGCACAAATATTTTGATTATCGTTATAGTACCTAATAAAATCATTAGCTTGCCTAGATATCTAATATTTCACCATGTCTATCCGTTACTAAGTTCAACTACAATGGCGATTGCTACAACTTGCCCTTACTTAGTTTGCACTGACATAACGATGAACTTACTAGCCTAGGATAAACGTTAGATTAGGCTATGTTACTGTTAGGCATAGCCTACCGGAAAGATTAACGTAGGCGTAGTGACGTTCCATTACGATTGTACATTTTGTGTTCTTGTGGAAATTTAAAAATTCGATTTCATAGCGTAGGCTAGGCATATTTTTCTGAACATATGCAAACAACAATACCGTACTGAGGCAGTGTGTTTTGCTTATGATGATGACTGATCAAGATTTAACCAGTTTCACTTGATCCTCAGTTAGTGGCAGTCGGGAAACTAGGCTAAATAATGTTAAATCATATGGGTATCATTTTTGCTGACTGGTAGTCGTGTGTGGTGGTTCACAACTGCAACTACTTACTGCAACTTTAAGAAAATGTAACCAACTACTGATATAGAATTTTGTATGTGATCTAAACAATTAGCACCCTCCGTTTACATACAACAGGAATCAGTTGATTTGATCCAAATAACAATTCTAACTAAGTTGATTAGGCCTAAGCCTGGATTGAATATGATTTACAGTTTACAGGCCTATCAATAGGACAAACTAAAACGAATGACAATTGACTTTGTACAGGGTTAATTATCATTCGCGAATGACTCCGAATGACAGCGAATGACAACGAAGGACGGTGCTGAGTGGAGATAGAATGATTAACGGAGTGGAGTAAATGCGGTTATTGGTTTTCTGCGCAAAAATGATTTGAGGAAAATCGCATGTTACGTGGTTGCAGGGTTTTGTGTAATTGACGGATAGAAACCACAGGGAAAGTTTAAGTTCAACTATTGTTATTTTGTATTTTGTATTGTTAGTTTTTAACAATTAATATCGAAAAAATGACGTTAAATTTATTTTTCAAAATCAGACTTACAATTTCGCTTACTATAAGGTGCGTTTGTATCTTGTCCGTACTTTACTAGATCGGTAAGCCACGCACTTCGCGTCCACTCGGTTTGCGTGGCTTTAACATACCCACGAAGTCTGAACTGTGATATCCGGTTGCAAGGGCGTAGGAACCGGGGGGGGCTGAAAAATATGGGGCCGGAAGTATCATTCTGCCCCCCCTCCCCGCTTCGCAAGTCAGAAAACCCCTTTTTCATTTCCAAATGAGAAAAAAATCTCATTTGGAGCACCAAATTGCATCTAAGGCCAGGTGAAAATGCAAAATTATTTACAAAATGGAGTGGGTGTTGAAGTGTGCTATTTTGCACCAAATTGCATCTGAGGCCACCTGGAAATGCAACAAATTTGACACCCCCTCCCCTTAGACCCCTCCCCCAGGCCGGCCATCAGTCTTCAGCACCCCCCCCACTCAAAAGTACCTTCCTACGCCACTGTCCGGTTGAAGCAAATGTCTGTGCTGTCATTCACTGCCATTCGTTTTAGTCAACGCAATTTTTTAAGTGTGTACAACATATTGTCATTCGTTATGTGTAACGCAATTGTCATTCGTTTTAGTAACACCCCTATCAATTTTATAAATTTATGAAATGAATACTTCTGATCATCTACTTTACAGCATTGATAGCACCTGCACCACCAGCAGATTTGATAATATTTTGTATCGCTCACCAGGAGCCAAGGTAAGCTTACGCAAGTATAACTCCGCTCCAAATAATAATTGGAACTCTTTCTATTGAGTCGAGCTGTAACTCCTGCTTAGTTTATGGATGGCAGTTTCTTGTTTTTTCAAGGTATTCCTTTTGGTAGCTTCACTTATTGCACCAAAGATCAAAATTGTTGCTTGGCCACATCTAGACTAAGATCAAACCAATCTTTCAACTATTCATAATCTCAAGTTTGACATAGCACCTGCTGCCAGTAAGCAACCTGTCTGTCAATTGATAAAGAAGAAATTTCAACCAATTGAATAATTCTGTCTACTAATGCTTACTTAATCATGCCTCCTTTAATTTAATTTTCCACAGAAATTCTTCAATTTACCTGTTCGCAGTCATGTGTCGACTTATGGTTCGTTTTCCAATGAATCATGTGACCCAAATCAGAGGCCTTTCCTGTCTCCTTTAAGTCAGATTTTAAAGCAAAAGAGACGAACTCAGCCATCTAGGGGAAATGACGCTCTGCAAGGCTCCTTCAGTGAGTACTGTGTAGCTTGGAATTCAATTATGACCCCAAGGAATTATTTATCCTCTATTAATTTGCAAAATGCTATGCAAAAAATTACATATCTTTATACAAACTTTTGCAAAGATGTATAGCAGTTTTTTATTGTACAATATATATAAGAACCATAATATAAGTTCAGAAGCTTTAAATTGACAATCGTTAAACAGTGTATTGTTTTTCTGAGCAGACATATGTGGCTTCTAAGGCATTGTAACTTAAGATGGCGTCAGGAAATAATTTATCCGGTATCGCATCACAAAATGGTCAAGTTGCTGTAGCATTCCAAAGATACATAGCATTTTTCTACACAGGAACCAGAGTATACTGTAAGAGACAACTGCCTTCAAAACTGATACACAAAATTTGAAGACTAAATTATTCCGTGGGTGTACCTTCAAGCTGATGGTCACAATCATCGTACTAAGTTGTAAGCAGATTATTTTAACAATTCATTTTTTTTTTGCAATTGTGTCTTCAAGCCGTGATTGAAGAAAATCGCCCTTCGTCCTCGCCGCTATCATCTCCGTCGAAAAGATCGTCCGTTCAAAAACAAACGACGACGGCCAACACCTCACAGACCAGCAAAGATTTGGAGAGCTCGGTGGGAAAACAAATAATCGATGAAGAGGAAGAGAGAACACCACTTGAGCAAGCTGTTCTCGATTGGCCTCACGAAACGAATCCTACAGATACCCCACAAACTAATGACATGGTGTGTATCCTTGGAAACATTAATTTTCACAGAGGTCCCAACATTGTTTTCTTGTCATTCCTATTATGATTAAATTATTTTCACATATTCCTCAGAAACATGGTAAAGATTACATTGTTATTTTTTTTCTTTTCATCTTGTTGTCTTAAAATGGTGGTGAGGAGATTTCAGCCAAATCTTATGCGACCACTTAGGTTTGGGTAAGGCTCTCCCCACCCCCCCCCCTCCAACCCCCTGCATTTTCTAGACCTCCATCCTCCTCCCTCCCTTCCTTTCAACCCTAATGTTAAAGAATGATATAGTCCCTGTATACCAAACTGTTGTACATCTTTGTAGTTGTATAGCAAATTTTGTGGTTGGCATGGATACTGCTCTCTGCATGCTGTCAAATCAATTCAGCTTTTCATTTCATCTTCTTCTTCTTTCATCCCCAGGAGGATGATCTTATTGCGGAAACTATCATGGAAGGTTGGTATCTCACACAGCCTCGCAAAAGAATTATTGTCATCGAAGGACACAGAATGTAAGTAGCAAAGTCATTATTCATAACTGTCTAAGCTAAAAATTATTGTTGAAGTTGAGCCATGGGTAGGTTATTTCATTGGCAGGAATCAAACCACTTTTCTAAAGAAACGAAGGATAATATAAGCAAAAGCCATGGTTTTTGTTTAGACCTGTTACAGTTCGAGCTAGTTTGATTTTGCAATTCTCCGAAATCAGTGTACAGTTTACTTTGGTGGCACTTAAGCTACAGTCTATTGGACACCATTCCCCTTTCCTACCTCTCGCCACATGATTAACGTATTGTTTGAGATTTTGCTTTCTTCTGCACTTATATACCGGAAATGTTCCGAAATATGTCATGTGATTCTATTAAGAAAAATCTTTGTAACACTTCACTTTGCAGAGGCGACCCTGAGGGTGAACTATGGCATTCTTCAGCCATATCGGAGAGAATAAAGCCAAGACTGTTGGTGACGTCATCTGGCTCCAAGTACCGACTTCGTGGATCTATGAATATTGCAATGACTTTAGAAAACGGTGAATATTAATACCCTTGGTGCACAGCTATTAGTTTGTTTGTTTCATTGTCTATTATTTCTGTGGTTTACATAATGATGTGAAGCAAATGTTATGTTTGTTTCCAGTATTAAACAAGAAGAAATGATCATTTGATGTTTGAGGGTACCAGCAAATTATATGGAGTAAACTCACTTAGTTCTTACTTCCATTATAAATTAATCACATCGGATAATATTTAAAACCAGTCATCGACAAAAGTGTCCAAATAGTCCAGTTAAGAACAACAATCGCTGATAAAGAGGTTAAAAAAGAAAGTTGTCGCAAAAGGGCAGTCAGACATCTCATGAATGGATAGGCTAGAGCATTTTGTACTTGAAATTTGCTGTACTTCACACAGAGAACCGAATATAATGAGGTTTTAAGGAGATTTAAACTTCTTTGTTATTTGATGTTTGGAATATATATTTCAGACTCACACTAAGCATGTGGGTGACAGCTGCTTTTTGCCATTCTTTTGAACTTGGAATTTCCAAATTCTTTTGAAGAAAAAATGCCAAATTTTTAATGAGCTTCCTGTCACTTTCATGAAATGATCCACTTTTCCTTTATTCATCATTTTCCCAGGTTTCTCCCCTGACACAGTGAAGAGGTTCCTGAATGGATTTCCAGTAGACTGGAAAGAGATAATTCAGGAACAGTGTTTAAGGAAAGAAGAGTAAGTTATTTAACTCTCTTTCTGCATCTTTCTGCTGTTTCTAACATCATCAATATTGTAGTCATTTCTTCAGTGATATCCTTGTCTTTCACTGTTGGTTTCTTGGCAATAGCAGCAAGCATAATTTGCATACATGCTTGTGTGTTTGAGTGTATAAAGTATATGTGTGTATTAGGAGGATGTGTATGCGAGTGTGTACGTACCTATGTGTGGCAATCAATTGCAATCGAATCAGTCAATCTGCAGTTTGATCGACAATCACCAGGGAGTTTATATTGGTTGGATAATGCCCTAAACATGTATTGGTCGCAATGAGCCTAGGGAAAGTCACTTCATGACCCACATTGAAAAATCCTTTGCAAAGTTTTCTTGAAAAATTCCTTTACAAAATACAAATGTATAGCAGTTAATTAGTATACTTTTTTCAGTATTTTTTGAAACACAAATGTGAAAACTACATTAGTCCCTCTAATTTACATAGCAGGTGGAAGTGTACAATAGTGATAGTGCCTTTACTGATCCTAAACCCCCTTCCCCCCCCCCCCCCACTGCCAAAAAGAGGAAAAAAGCAAAGCATGTCATTTGAAATGAAAGGCACATTGTGATAGTATTTATGCCTTAAGATACAAAGTAAATACTTTTTCAAGACATTTGCTAAAAACTTTGGAATTGCTCTGAAAATTTTCAGTTGTCTGTTTCTTTCATTAGGGATAATAGGATCAAATCTGAGAAGCCAGTCCCGAGTGAAACAAAACCCGAGGCAAAAAAGAGATCCGAGGCAAGAAAGAGAGTCGCAAAACAAGAAGAGAAGTCTTCCAAACCGATTAAAGAAGTGAAATCCACTCCTATTACTGGTGGAAAACAACAACTTCCAAAGAGTGTTATTTCCAAGGGAGGAAGTAACAGGTCCAAATTACTGACTCCAGATACAACCAAGGCTTGTCCTAAAGACACTTTGACTACACCTGGTGGGTTTATTTTCTACAACATTCTTTTATTAATATTTGGTTTGTTAAGACAACACGTCGTTCAAACTTTCCAACAATTTCTGAGTTGATTTGTTTTGAGAGAGAGAAGAAGGAACTGTTTGTCAACTTTCTAATCTACTTATCTGCTGCAAACAAACCTGTGAATGCAAATATTTAAATAAAAGTTATAGGGCCTGCTTATTAGGAGCTTATCACAAAGATTGGCCGCACCACCAGAACAAAAAATATAATTGTCACTTCACTATAGAATATAGAAAACAACACATGAAATACCCAATGTTTAACTTATAGTATTCAGCACTCATGTACTCAAGTAAACTGCCGTAGAATTTGGCATTCTCTTTTTAACTGTTCCGTTTTTCGTTGAGCCAATTATTTTCCTCATTTATGTTGTTGTTGTTTTTCTTGAATCACATGTTGTGCAATATGATTTAATTCCCACTTGAAGGGAATTGGGACGTATTGAAATGAATACAGACAAATACTGTGACTTTGAAAGCTTTAATTTGTACTTATATAACTTAGTCATGGTAGGTGAACATTGGATATGGAGGAAAAAGTTATTAGGTTTATTTAGTCAGTAAGATATGTCCAGTTTTGTGGGAAAATTATATTTTTCTGATAATGCAATATAGAAAAGATATGACTGCATTTAATTGATTGCTTTTCAATATTTTCCAGCAGCAGAGTTCAAGACACCAAATGTGATATCTGTCGACGAGCTAAAGTGTACCAGGAGCGGCAGACGTGTCCTACCGCCTCTGGCTTACTGGACCGGGGAACGGCAACGCACCAACGTACGTCTGGATGAAGTGGAATTGATCGCTGGAACAACAGACCGAACTCACACTTCGTTCAGTACACCAAAGCTGGTCGGCTTGAAAGCTGACACTGTAAGAATCCACTTCTTTTTTGTTCACACAGACAATTTGTGGCCCATCTTTGGCATTTCTACAGGTGACGAGTCCCTGCCTCTCACTGGTTTGAGCATTATTCAATAACTTATCAATTCTGTGTGGGAAATATGGGGTGAAAACAACTCCAACATACTTGAGATCTATTCACCCTATATATTCTATTTGCTAACTTTCAGAATACTTCAGTTTTAGTTTATTTTGCGGTATACATATCATCAAAGTGGTGTTAGAGGCTGGGAAAATCAATTTGCAAAATATACAAAAACAAAATGATGGCATTATACTGCACTTGAGATGAAAACAGAGAAAGAGCATAACAGAAAGAATTTAAGTAGAAAAAGTTTTACTTCATGACTTTAATGAAGTGAACTGAAATGTGGATAAAGACATCAGCCACTACCACTGGCACACATATAGAGGTAACGATCATTTACCAAAATGTTTCCTTTATTTATTGATAAGTCAATTTGACAACACACGCACCCCTATGAAATGTTCTCTGTAAAGGCTTGTAGTTGTCTATCCAGTAGATATGTTAGGCTGCACTATGTAGTACAATGTAGAGTACAGTAGGCTACATCATGTAGGACAGTTTACTGTAGTAGATCTTTGTTAACAGCAGACCAATCCTGGTTATAACAGAACACAAACTGAGAATAAAATGATGGCTATTAATGCTAAAAAAAATTAAACACCAGTTAAAAGAATTTGTTTGCTTACATATGACAAGTGTGAAGATGATTTTGTGCACAAGCATTTTCCTTATTACATTATCAATCCAATAAAAAAAATTCTTGAGGTGAAACATTCAGTCATGTCACTTTCAAATATGTATCATATGGGACCTTAGTACATTCCAGGAATAAACATTTGTCAGGACTTGAAACAGAATTTCATTTAGGAGTTTAGCCTAGTTTTTAGCTCCCTCTCTTAAGTAAATAGTATAGTACTCTTGTACCTTTAATTCTTATATAGACTGTTCTGGAAGGTAGCTCTGTGACCTCAAGAGTGAAACAGAGACATTCTGCAAGGGGCTCGGCAAAAGAGCAAAGAAGTGTCGACGAACGTAGACCAACAGAGGCAAAGAAAACGACAAAGAAGAGTAGAAGAACGAAAGCAAGACGGAAAGAGAGCGTCTCTAACGATCGAGCTGGAAAGAAAGGCGTCCGAAGAGATGAACCACCTACGAAGAAAAACAAGAAGGAGAAGACATCTGGGTTTATTCCAGAGGGAACAGAATCTTCAAAGACCAGAGCTTCGGACAGGATCAAACTCAATAAGTCAACTGGTGGGGTGAAGAGAATAGATCAGACAAAAAGAAGAACCGAAGAAACAGAGAGTGTGTCATCGGAAAGCGAATCAGAATTGGGGCAATATTGGAGCAGAAAAAGTACCAGAAGGACCATAAGTAGGAACAGGGGTATTGAAGTGGACCTCAGTACCCAAAACCATTGCAGTGGCAGGGGGAATAGTGAGACCAAGAAACAGGGAGACGTTATCGGTGAATGCGATAATAAAGTAGTCAAGGTTCTGGAACAGACATCTGATACGGAAAGTATGAAGCAAGCGAGAAGTCAGACCAGGTCTATTCCCGTCGAAAAGAGGAAGGGATCTCTTAACTTTAATCTCTATGGCGATATCTTGGGAATACTCGCAAAACAGAAACAGAGGCGGGAAGAGATGAAATTTCAGAGACGGAGCTCCAGCAGTTCACAGGGCAGCATCCCTGATGTATTTGACTCTGTAGTAAACAAAAGTAAACTTGGAACGGAAACCACCCGACATGAAGCCTCTCCAGAGATGCCCGATGAATCGGCCTCACGAAGCAACAGCCGTGAAAGAAGCTCTGTCGGGAGAAGGAATTTCACAAGAGGCAAAAAGAGTTTCCGTGGTGACAGCTCTTTATCAGGATCATTTCAGACAACTCGTGGTGTTCGTAGTCAGGATCAGACAGGAAACGAACATGGTGATGATAAAATAGCTTCGCTTCGAACCGAAGAGGAAAATTATGGAAATGAGATAAACAAGGACACCGGCAAAGAGGTAACACGACCAGCAAGTGCTAAGACGAGGACTGCTCAAAGGAATAATGAGAGGATATCTGACAAAGAGAATGAAAGAGGCAGAGATGAATGGAAAGAAGATGAAGTTGAGAGATTGGAAAGGTAAGACATCAAGTTATCATTTGAGAGTTTACTCTCAAATGTCTTGATAACTTGATGTACGTACCAAACTGACGTAATGTTACATTGCATGGTGAATTTAGGCACAGAATTGTTGATATGTTGTTGACTGTTAGAATTCATTGCCATCAGTCTTGGTTGCATTTTGACACCAATTGTTGAGAATATGTATGACCTTTGGGATATCATATTTCAAATGAAAAATAACAAAAATTTATAAGACGTTATTGGAACCAACAATATCCGAGGCTCATTAATTGTGGCTGGTGGAAAAAAAAACTCTAACACACAGACCATTATCATGTCTGTTTCCTGTATGAAATACATTAGATTTCTATTGCTTCAGATAAAGTATTTATTTTGTATAACAACTTTATTTTAAGGACAAAATGTGTTAATTGTCATCGAAGGGTGCTCAGTTGTTTATGTGAAGTTCAGCTAAGATGCTTTGATTGATTTCTGAGAAGTTATAAAATGATGGATTAACATTTAGGTCTTCACTGAGGAGCCAACGTTATTATCATCGATATCAGACAGTCCCTTATGTGATGTTTTCCCAATTTTTCTTTTGGGAAATGAATATTTTCTAATACTAAAATCTAGGTGTTTTTCAACTCTGGGTTTTGGTAAAACAATTCTGTAAATTGGGAAACCAAATATATACATTATACAAATGCTACACAACAAGTTTCTGTGATTTCTAATATCTTCTCTTACAGTGCGCTACGATGTATTCCTGGAACCTCAAAGGACTATTGGCAGAGGGTGTCAGATGAAGTCGGTACCAGACAAGTTAAAGAATGCAAGTCCAAAAAATCTTCGTTATTGAAGGCCGAAAAGGTGTCTGGAAACACAAAGAAATCTACCAATGAGATAAGCAGAGGTATATTCATCAGCAGTACTCTGATTTACTAAATTCTCCAAATTTGTTTACCTTGTATGACAGTCCTTCTCCTTTATAGACGTAGGAGGCGGGGGGCTGCAGCCCCCCAACCAATTTTTTTGTGAAAATTCGGGAAATATGCTGAGAATTTTTCAGGCACCTACTGAAAGAAGAATAATTTGCAATGTGTTTTTCAATTTTTTTTGGTGAAAATTCGGGCAATATGCTGAGAATTTTTTGGGCACCTACTGAAAGAAGAATAATTAGCAATGTGTTTTTCAATGGTTAAACTGATATTATTTTGATCGTTATTATTGTAACGACTTCCCCAATAATTATAACCAATATGGAAGGGTAATAACACGGAAAATGATTGTATGGTATTGGCATGTAATGTAATAACCGATGAATGCCTATATGATATACACATAAAGATGTTGAAAAATTGTGGTTATATTTTGCGGGCAAGTCGATAAAGCCCCCCAAATTAAATTAGGCTCCTACACCTATGTTCATAGTGTATATTAACCTCTACTCAAGATGCATGCGGACAGTCCTCCTCTATTTATCATGTATATTAACCTCTCCTCAAGATGAGGACAGTCCTCCATTTCACTGTGTTTATTAAGAAGTATATAGCTGAAGAAGACTTCATCAAATTTGCCTTTAAGGAGCACTCTAAGCTATTAACATATTTCAAAGGTGTTTGTCTCCAAACACCCAAGTAATACATAAAACAGGACATGTAGTCAATGTTTTTAGTTTTTTGATCTGTGAGATGTCAACAATAACTTTTCATAGTAAAGTGATTTCATTAGAGGTAAGTATGGCTCTCTTCCCAGTTTATTGCAATTCCATTTTAAATGTCCCAAAGCTGTTAGCTCGGTTAGCATTCAAGTCGTTAAATATGAATATCTATGTATTATTGGAACAGTATAAAAATATTGATTATTTTCAAACAAATTTATTTTTAAAAATTTGTTGTATATTCCCTTGATTATTGTCAAATTGTATGTTAACTATAAATATTTCATTTTGCATTTCTCTGGCAGGTCCTGTCACCCTTAATGCCAGGAAGGGAACTCTACGTCGCAAAAGACAACTCAGGGAGTTGGCAGAGCATCACAATATGGGCTATGAGGAGGATCTTCTAGATAATACTCCATACAAGAAAACAAGGAGACACAAGGTATCCTCAGTTATGTTGAAAACAATAGTATATTGTTTGTGAAACTATTCCTTTAATCTGTTCAATTGCCAGCACAGTGTGTATAATTCTAGTCCTTTATAGGTTTTTCCCTATGTCATAAGGACACTTCAGCTGAATATTTTTTTTTTAGTTTTTATAATTTGTAAATCATCCACAGACAAAAAAGAATATTTTCTAAAAGATTCATTTCTAATGAAAAAAATATAGACAAATGTGACAGCTAACCAAAAATTTTCAAATGTGTCAGGTTTGAGGAATAATCAACGAGAAGATTATAATAGCCTTAGAAAATCGTTGGAAGAGCATTTGCCCAGATGACATCACAAACCCATACTATGATCCAATTTACTAGAGTAGTCAAAGGTTTAGCCAGTCAAAATAGGCTACATTCAATCCACCATATCTCAAGTTTAGGGGCAAGAATTGATTCGGGGTTTTTGACCAGCAGTGTGAAAATATCTTTTCTTCAGTGTAAGTCTCACATTTCTTGTCACCAGAATATGTTTTTAAATAATTTTGAGTTTGTAAGAAAGATGTCAAAACTATTATTTTGAAGATGTAGTTGATGAAGTCATGTTTTTTGTACAGCAGAGTTTTCTGGTCATATGCTCGAAAGTTTCATTTCATCCGAGTTGCACGGTTGTCATGGTTACAGATCTAGGTGACTTTCTCCTCATTTTTCTATTGTTGTGCTATTAATAACTGCTGCACACATGCAATTTTTTTACAGTATTATCAAAAGGTGGAATATTCTAATGAATAATAATGTGAAAAAAATGTGATAAAATCTTAAACAGTTGTAAAGCCCTTTATCCCCTGTGAGGTGAGGTTTAACATAAAGTTCAATTTTTTTTGTTCATTCATATAATAACTTTTGCCCGGTCCTGAAATAAACATAACAGAGAGAGAGAGAGAGATCTCTGACATGTGTTTGTATATGTAGATACACAAACCACTTATATTGAATTGTATTTGAAAAGTGAGTTGTTTTCTACTAATCTCTTGATCAAATCTCTTTCAATCAGATTCCGTTGTGTGACGGCAGCGACGAAGAGTCAGATGACGGTATTCCCTGCAGTAAGACCCCCTCACTCAATATGCCCAACATTGAACCATTCTCAACAAAGAAAACACCACACCCTAATTGGACACCAGGCCTCCTTCAGAGCGTCAACAGGTAGGTCAATTGTCATACCTTAAAAAGTTTATCAGATTGCCTGAATACCAAATACAACCCCCCCCCCTCCCCTTTCCCCAGACACACATTCAGTCCTGCACTTACCCCTCAATGATAAAAACTTAGTTTATGACTTTAATTCTATATTGGTTTTTGTCTTGGCAGGTGAATGTGAATATATATACATATATTTGCATTTTGTTGTTCATTAGTTATTTGTCCCTCACTCCATAATTCTTTTGTTTATTTTATCTTTATTGGCAAATATGTAACCATATATTCATGTTTTGTTCCACAGGGATAAAGCAGAACATTATATATTCCGTATGCAGAAAAGGAAGGGCAGAACCAGACAGAAGACAACACCAGTGGCAGGAAGGGTAAGGGTAGTAGCTTAAAGTCGTATATTATTTTTGGTGAGAGATTTGAGATGGACGTTCACAGGAGGAATATTGACAACAAAAACAGCTTCCCACTATATTTGTTTCGGAACTTCAACTTTAAGAGAAAACATTCCATTTATTTCAGCTTGTTTCCATTATCCTGTCAGGCCCACCAGGATCGTTCATTTGCTATGAAACATTCATTCACGTTGCAAAGAAAAGTGTCTCTCAAAACTTGACAAATTCATTCCTCGGGTGGAGGGGGGGGGTGGAAAACCCAAAAGTTGGTCACAAAAATTTGCATTAGGTCGTAGCTTTTTTTAGATGTCAGAGTAATTATTAACAGTTGTCTGAGCTTGCTGGTGGAGATCTATTAAGATATTTTTTAATATTAATTCAGTAGTCTAAGCTAGCTTTTCATGCATTCTGAACATTCTATTCTGAGGGGTGCGGTTCTAGTGGGTCATGGCTCTTCTCATGAAAGATTCTGGTTGGTGGGTCTAAAAGTTTGCAGAATACTGATTTACTGTTATAACTCAGAAAGAAATTGTTAAAAATTTCCAATTAAAACACTGAATTTGTGATTATCCTTTGCTTGTTATCCGCAGACCCTAGCAAAATTTGGTACCAAACAGAACAAATTTCAAAGTCGATTTAGTGAAAGAGAGTTACAGCAGGCCTTTGAAGTTAAGGATATAACTGAAGAGGACGACTCGGATCAAGAGAAAGATTACTACTGGTCTGATGAGGAGGAGGAGGATGGAATAAAAGCATAAATCTCCATCAGGAGGAAGTAGATAGCTTCCAGAGAGTCCTGCTAATGAACCAAACAGACTGCTACCATATATGCTACATGTCGTCTAACTGTGTAGAAACTGGTCCACTTCCACCATATCCAGAATAGGTTGCAACATTATTCCTGCAACTGCCAGTGTAGCAAAATTACTGCTGTCAGCCTAAAACGAGGCCAAATGTGACCGGCAAAGAAATAGTTCATGGCGTAGACTTCTCCAGAATAGCTTTTGCCAAGACAAAGTCAACCAAAATTACTGCTTCCCTGCCACCTACCACTGAGGCTACAAATATGGTATTACTCAACATAAAGGGATTCTTGAGTTTAGATGTCATTAACAATCTCTACAAAACTGTGAAGTTGTCCTTGATTAGTTAGGAAATGGTTTCTCCAATCACATATCAGATTATTAAATGCTCAAGTCATTGTGGTGGAGTTATTGAGCAATATTTTTCAAATTGCAAAAATATTGAAACAGGCTATTTGCAAGTCGTAGCATCACGTGATAAAAAGTTTGTACGCTCCTGTAAAGATATCGTACATAACAGGGAACAGTTTGTCTGGTATCGTATGTGCAACGTGAATAAATTGCTGCAAACATGTATAGCGGTAATTTGAAAACAGAACCAGATTATCTTCAGTGTTTTAATATCTAGAAAAATACTGCACAAAATGTGTTTTACATATTGATTTTTTTTCATTAGACATGTGTAAAACTTAAGCTTTCCTTCTTCAAATACAACTGGTTATGGATCAGTTTTTTATCATTTCCTGGAACTTTCCCATCACCAGTTTCGAAGAAAAGGACCCTCTTAAAATGGTCAAAACCTCTGATCATTCTTTTCTTGGTTTATTTCCTGTTCAGCCGGTCATAAGAATGGCTTGGCACTTTGTAAACACTTGCCCGTTGGTTACTATATAGCAATAAACACATGCTTGGTGGTTACTATAGCAATTATCTATGTGATACTATATATGCACAGCATTGAGAAAGTCTAATGTATCCATGATCATTTGTTTGCACATGAGATGTCCTTGGACTAGTGGGCTTGGAGTATCCAAGATGATGTCAGTTTTTCTGCTGAATTAATTAACTTCTTTCAAGGTCACTAATGGGGAAGTACCCGAAATGATTTCCAAACGATACAAATTTTGGGTTGAAGTGAAACCATACATCCATAGCTATCACTAAATTTTGAATGAACTTTTGTTTTCTGTGAAGTGTGCAACAACATTAAACATTGGTGACTCGCTATGAAAATTGTTTTGAAATCACTTGTGACTTACAACTATCTTCCTTACAACTATCTTCAAACTGGTTTATAAAATATGTTTAATATGTTTATCACTTGAAATGTATCTTGCTAGCAAAGAAAGCTGCCTTTAAATTTTGAAATGATTGTGTTATATAAATGTAATATCAAGCAATATGAACTTTTAGTTGGACATTTCAAATGTTTGGTCCTTGGGTTTACTGACCAGTTAGTTAGTGGACCAGGAGATGCTTGGCCTCTTTAAGATTCAGTATTGGTTTATTAATTTTATATCAGATATTTTATTACTAAAAACATTTATAATGGATGAAATTTGGTTGGTCTTTTAATAATTAATATAATTTGTGAACTGTACACATGTGACGTTACATCTAGTCAGTTTTAGTTTTAGTTATTGTGAGATCAAATGTTACTGATTGTTATTAACAATATAAACACATATCCTGTAAAACTATGTATAGACTAAGCATGTGTTGTAAGGTTTGGTAGTAGTTTTGATTTTTTGATTTATTTTTTTTCCATTTGCCTATTAGATCAGTTATCCACTTCCGGCAGTAAAAGGGAGTGCTTAGCCCGTCAAAATAGCTTGCAGAATACTGAGATGGGTTTTGAACTGATTGCGGAATATGTTTCTTTCCATACAAGTATAACATCTGCCCTCAGAGTATCCCTTTCAGGAAAAGCTTCCCTTGAAGGGAAAGCTACCTAAAGTTATTATTTAAATCAAACATAAACAATTTCTCATGTCTCCTCATTTTACATGAGAGGCTTTTACTCGTGAGTGAACTTATGGTGGTAGTAGCTATTTCTTTCATTCTTGACAACCCTACAAGAAGTTACAATAAAACTACTATACAGTAACCTCACAACTGAAGTTTTTTGGACTGTTTCCATATTTTACTTCTTTTTTTTTCTCATTCTGCAAAATACTTTTGTTTGTTGACTGTTGACTTTTTTTTTTCCAGTTTTGGGGGTTTTGACCTCTACCAAACACTAGAATTGTTGCACTGTCATAAGGTCACTCTATGATGCATGTACAGATAAACTCCATGTAAGGACTATTTAAATACAGTGCTTTACGATGCTTACATTTTGACCTCTGTTGACCTTTGACCATTACCAAAACAAAGGTACCTAGGCTAGAGTCCTTTACGTACAAGCCTAATGCCACATTTGTCAACTTTCCCATCCTTTACCGCTAAGGTTACTTGCTGAACTATATTGCTTACCTACTTCAGGTCATTAGGATATTAATGTAAACAACATTTTTTTCCTTTGTACCATTAATTGGTAACAGAATTGCACTCTAAACAAAACAAACAACATAAAAGGCACCAAGGCTGACAAGATTCTAGATTTATTTCAGACAGGCATGCACTTGTTTGTGAAAAGCATACTGTCCACTCCATAGATCGGACAGGAATTCAAAACAAATAAAAAAATATTCGTATTTCTTTCTGCAGTTGGCCTTATTATGGCCAAATATATAGTTCTACATAATGAGTTGTTAAGTGGACACTTGTGTTCTTTAACGATTTTATGAAACTAAAAGCAATTTCCCAAATCATCATATGTTTGAATTGAAAAGGGCAACAATATCTACTTTTTAAAATTTATCTTTCCCCCTCCCTCCCCACCCCCCCCCCCTCACTCCAAACAAATCCTAAATTCCAAGGAACATATTTTAATAAATTTCAACAGAAATTAAATTTTCAAGGTACTTTTATTCTCTCTTTTATTCCTTTCTCTATAGACTAGTCTTAAAAATGAAATTAAATGTAATCATATTAATATCTAACAATGAACAGGCTGATTAAAAAACTGAAGAAATTGAAGGACTGAACAAAAATTCAGAGAATTATTTCTGGTCTTCAAGCACAATTGGTTCCATATACACCTGTGAGATGAACATTTCCTATGATCTGATGAATACTGTAGTTCATGACATCACCCACTGGTTCCCCTTTGTGAGGTGTACATCACACAAGCCTATGAGTAACGTAATTAAGGCAATCACCGGCTGGTTTTAGAGTCAGTCGTTCTTTCACTCCAAGTTTCTGTCCCGGTACCAGACTAAAACTCAATTTCTGAAGTAATTTAGCAATTACTACCCTGGCTTCAATCTGCAGGAAAGAAAGTGAGAGGAAGTTGCAAATATACAGCTATGGAAAGAAGCAACGACACTTATGAGAAAATGTGTTTTTCAAAATCACCAGTATCGCCACCAAATATTAGCTTGATATTAACAATTACTAGAAGTTTCCACAAGTACTTTGCTGGTGGTGGTTCCGCATCTTACTACCAGTTACTTGCAGGCACTCGGGGAGTATTAACTTAGACAATTAAATGTTTTCAGTGAGGGTGGTTGTAAATGCTTGTTGAACGTGGGGCATGAGTGACCATTAATTGATTTTCTAGCAAATTTTGAGGCAATACTGACGACCTACCAGGAATGCGAAAAAGATACAACTCCAGCTACACAAAATATCTTTAACATAATCATATCAATGAAAAGTCAATTTAATATTAAAGATGAAGATATTATCACATAGCTGAAATGAGATGGGGGGTGGGGTAGGGGGAAGGTAATAAACCCAACAGGACATGGTATCAACGGAAACTCTTATTTAATATGCAAGTTTGATATTAACTTGAACTTAGATATTTTGATTTTCAGATCGGCAAATTAATTTTATTTTAGGATCGACTAGAGAAAATAGTGATAATAGGTACCAACCAAGGCAAACTGCTGTCCAATACAAGATCGCGGTCCCATGGAGAATGGCATGTACACATAGAGAGGTCTATGAATAAAATAAAATAGCATGTAATAGCAGTATACATCACAGGCCTATATTGTAATACCAGCTTCAAATTGGCAAGGGCTTGTAATGCTATGGACATGATTGTGATGCTATTAAGATGATTGTAATAATAGCTACAAATAGCAGCATTCACAGCAGCGAACTGTTAGCTACAAAAAAATCAGTGGTGCCCACATGATTAGATTAATGTTACCCTACGTACAAAGAATATCACATCTGAAGCACGATTAAGACACTTGCAATAACTCATTACTCATGTTATGGTGTAAGTAGACTGCAAATCACACTTCTCTCATTTGTATTGTTCCTGTGAAGATTAAAACGGACAAAGAAAAGAATGTAACTGTTACTCACTTGTCCTCTTCTCTCCTGAAACGTTCTGGGTCAAAGGTCAATGGGTTTTTGAAATAATCCTCTGATCTGTTCATTGCATAATTACAAAACTGAGAAAAGATGATATGAAGAAAAACAAAATCACATAAGATTTATAGTGCATACTAGATGCTCGAAAGTGAAAAGATGTTTTGCCAATGTGTATTCATTTGCAACAAAGCTGGTACTACATTAATGTTTAACATTTATTTGTGCATTTAAGTAACAACAAATTTTCAGCTGAGGTTTGTTTCCATCATTTTGAAAAACAAAATGAATATTTGTATCATGAATATTCAGAAATTCGATAGCTAGGTGAAAGTTACAAACGTGCATTAGTACGGACAAAGCAATACAAACTCAATCACGGTGTCAAATAATTTCTCTTCTCAACCTAAGCCATGTTTACATGTACATTGCACATGCAAAATATTGGCAAACAACATGGAGGTCCAATATTTTGTTTCAACCCCAAAACATACACTACACCCCACTCACATGCATTTTTGCTTTATACACTTTTGTAACAGTGAATAACTGAAACCTTTCACAAAACCTCACACTTAATTTTGAGAAATATGAAGGGGATCTGATTGGAAAATATACATTTCCTTAATGATGCTCTCACCTATCGGGCTCCGGGTCCTGTTACAGAAATGGCGTCATAAACAGGCTGGAATGTAACTGGCTGATTTGCTACTGGAGTGATCTGTTTGATTGGCTTTCCTAAGCCTTCCTATGCCTTCTCAATGGTATATATGTACTCCAACATGTGACTATATTTAACTTAATTTTAGGATAGGCTACTCACTTCCTTATGTGGATGGAATATCTTACTGAAGACTTATATGATAGGCCTACACATAAATGGATGTAGAGGGCGTTGTGGTCAAGTGGTTAAGGCAGTGGACTTGTGATCTAAGGATTACAGGTTTGAGCCCTGGCCAGATCATTGCGTTGTGTCCTTGGGCGAGGCACTTTATCTCCATTGCCTCTCTTCACCCAGGTGTATAAATGGGGACTTGCGAGGTGACTTGTAAATATAGTTGCGTGCACCGGTTTGTGGCTGCACCCTATGGGAAGTCCCCCAGGGGACACGTGGCTGTGGTGCACTGTGGTGCCCCAGGAGAGATTGTTTGAATTGTCAGACTTTGGTGTGTAGGTGTGACAAGTTACCAATGACCAGGGTTAAGTACAATGCGGCGAGACTTTATTGTAAGTTGCGCTATATAAGAACTGTTAATTATTATTATTATGGATGAGAAATGCAATGTCAACTAACATTGAGAAATCTTAACCACAGAAATGCACTATGCTGACAACTTTGACTTTCTACAAGATCAAGGAAGAGTTTGTTTTACTATAACATGGTGCAAAATTTCTAATGACTGCCTGGGGTCAAAGGTCACCAGTATAGTCCTTAAAATTTAGCACGCTAATATTACTACAATTGCATTGTTCTCTAGAAAGTGGTTTCTGGTCCACAAACATTTTTCCCAGACATTTAACAGAAGGAGGATTTAGCTGGGAAATTCAATCTCTCATACAGAGGAAAAGGATTGGTGTAATAGTCTGCACATGCGTGACCATTATTTGACTTGTCTGGCATATTTATTGCCAATAACTGATGACCTTTAACTTATCCAGTTTAAACCCGCATCTGAACTTTTGACTACCACTTACAAAAACGTTTGTACCAACTGGCATGTCGTAACCAGCTATTCTTATCTTGCGGTGAATATATCTACCAGTTCCGAAGACAGGAGGATACAGGCGGAGAGATTCCTTCAAAACCTGAAATTATATCCAAAGTTGATAACAAATCAAATCAATCACAAATTAATCAAACAGTTTAAAGAAAAAAAAATTAATGAACATATCCCAAGGTGGCATGTATAAAATGCTTAGATTAAGTCCCACTGTGCCAAAAGTAGATATATCACCCATTCATTGTTTAAACGTTCTGTTTACTTTGTTTTTTCATCTTTTATTTCAAAATTTGTGAATGATAGTGCTTTGAGTTCACTAGTAATATCAGGCGCTGATCCAAACTCCCCCCCCTCCCCCCTTCACACACGTGTGTGAGCACATACAAAAATGCAAAGTATTTATTAGCCCAATCTTGCATTTAGACTTAATTATAGACCTAATTTATGCCTCAGAGTGTATTTTTTATTCCTTGGGGGAGCAGGACCCCCATACCCCCCCCCCCTCTCTGGCCAGGTCTGAAGATTAGTCAAAACCTTGTAAAACAATCTGTAAAGAACAGCAAGTTCTATATTTGTCAAACCCTAGTTATAGGCGACTATACGACTGAGTCAAACCTCCCGGTCACATTACTGGAGTGTCAGCTCACTAGTTAACGCCGGTGCCTTCCAATCATAAGGTCCCCGGTTCGAGTCACTCCAAGAGTAATGTATGTCGTCCAGTTACAGAGTTGTTGACAATTGACAGATCATAATCATGGACGTTAAATGTGAATCTAAGAGACTGACTTCGGTCAGCTTGCGGCTTTGATAAGACAATGAGGCTTCTTCGCGAGTTCCTGCTTGCAGGAGGATCTAATGTACATACATACATACGTATACTTCACCTTTTAACAGTTCATAACAAAGGACCCTATAGTGAAATGGTCAAAGACTCAGGTGTCACATGATCATTCTCTCCTTGGTTTACTTCCTGTTCACCTAATCATTAGGTATTGACATGGCACTTTTAATGTAGACACATGCTGGGTGGTTGCCATAGCAATTATCTTACTATGTGTGATACTACAAGTACAACACTATCCATGGACCTTTATTTTCCACATGAGATGCTGATCTCCTCAGACCAGGGGTGGGCAACCTACGGCCCGCGGGCCACATGTGGCCCGCCAGTGATTTTTTTTGCGGCCCGTTAGATGTCTCAAGAAAAAGAAAAAAAATCAATCTATTTTACATCATCACAAAAAACGAGCTAGCTGCTTTGAATTTATCGGCACTAATGATGCTGTCAGGTAGGCCTATTATCACCATTAATTATCAATTGTACTGTATTGACATTATGTTTTTGTGAATACAGATTAAGTAAACACACCCATTGCTTGAAAGTCCTCGGAATCAAAGGTTTGAAATCAACAGCAGGCCGTTGGTTAGGTGCGGCCCAGTCAATTTTTCACCCCTTATATCTGGCCCATTCATTCAAAAAGGTTGCCCACCCCTGCCTTAGACAGTGTGTTATTACAGTATCTGTCTGAAAGACTCAACTGCTGTTTTATTATCTGTTCGAGTGAATAAGATTCTTCCAAAGTCACTAATGGGGGAAATATACGAAAGAAAATACTGGCAAACTACCCTCTTAGGTTTACATGAAAAAGAAAGTCTCTCCTCACCAGCATCAGGTATTCCATTTTGCCAATGTCGTCAAACTCAATACTGTCCTTTTGTCCAATTATTGTGTCAACTTCCTGTAAAAGCCTGCAAAGAAATCCTCATATTTTTCAATTGTTTAAACATTAAAAACTGCTCCTATAAATTTGAAATACCAATTTTCAATTGTTGTCTTCAATAGTGTAAAGATATGCAACAGGTGTGACTATAGGAACAACCCTGCAGTGATGGCATTACAATTTTTTTTTCTCCAAATTTTCATGAAATTCTTTAGAAAATTTTCTAGACAAACTAAGAAGTTTGAATTCACCAATGTATACAAATATGAAATAGTTATCGAATAGAGGAAAACTTGTAATTAATTTCACTATACAAAAAGACTTAATTGCTTAAATCGAATGGATTTGGATACAGTCTGTTATGAGAGACTCAATAGCATAGTTTACCTACTTCTTTAAGACTTCTGGGTATCGACCAAGACAAAGCAGCGTGAAAGACAGAAGGTTGGCAGTGGTCTCCTGACCTAACAAAATCAAAATATGGTTATCAAATGTTTATCTAAGTTTGATCTTTACTCTCTTATCTTCATTTAGTAACATTTTCGACATTAAAATGTGATAGTATATTTAGCATTACACATCATATAAAGAGCCAACTATATTGTTGCAATTTATCTATAATCGTATTTTGAGCTTTTGCTATACCCAGCATTGACTCCATCACATCATGTCTGATATGTTAATAGTGCAGGAGAATATACCAGCTTGATATCAAAGTGGTATATCTTTTGCACCCCACCCTCCCACCCCTTCCCCTCCATACCCCGAACATTTACACAAGGCTGTTGTAATGCTTATCACGTCATTAGTGTTATTGTAGTCTTTTTCAGTTTCATCCACTGTTTGTTTTACATTTACATTTATATATATTTATTTACCTGCCCCGAAGAAAGTGACAAATTCATCCACCATTTCTTCAATGGAGAAGTTCTCTTCAACGATGGCTTCTTTTATGATGAAGCTTAAGATATCTTTGGGCAAATCTTTGCCCTGTTTCTGGTCTTCTATTCTTTGTCTGATGATGTCTTCTCCTGTCTTCCTTAGTAACTGGATGGCTTTCCTGCCCTTACTCCTGAGCTTAAAGGCACTGTAACGAGGATTCATCTGGAAACAGAAATATTGAGATACATACTATTGACAAAATGTTACGAGGTGACCGGGTGACAGGAGAAAAATTATGGATGAAATGGAAAAGGCAGTTGTGGAAGAGAATATGATTATTATTGAAGAAATTATTGATCTATATTTGCTTCAGTTATCTCTCTCAGAAGTCTGTCCTGCATAGCACTTAGGGCTAGCATGTACTCTGGCGGTACTGTGTAATGCACGAAGGCAATCTCTGTGATAGACCACAAGGGTGTAGATGACATTTCATGTCGTAAACGAAAACTCAATCAAAAAGATTTTTGTGTCACATTTGTTAATAAAGCTGATTCTGTATCAGGTAGATGTCTTTCAATGAGCCATGTCTACATCTATTATTAATATTTCATTTCGTTTCGTTTCGTTTATTTCACTTTTTTTATTTTTTACAATTACATTTACAATAATGAATAATACCAATGTCAAAGAGAGAAAAAAAGCATGGAAAATCTGAAAAAGCTACGCTTATACACTCATAAAGTGCAGATTCACCATGAAAAAATTAAATACAATACGCTAACTACACCCCCCCCCCCCCCTCCCCGGCTTCCCAAACGGGAAGCACAAGTAGCATTATTAAATGTGATAACTTTAACGTATATATTACAAGTCATTGTTTAACAAATATAGCTTCAGTTGCTTTATGAATATTGATAAGGTTGGTAATTTTTAAGTTTGGGTTCGAGAGTATTCCAAAATGTGGCACCAGTAAATCTTACAGATTTAGTATTTAAAACTAATCGTGGGTAATCAAAATGGATGGCAGTTGAGTGTCTAGTGTAATGACTATGGAGTTGATTATTTAAATTAAAAACAAACTTAAACGGAGGTGGAAGTAATTCATGAAGATATTTGAAAACAAAGATTCCAAGCTGGAGTTGATATATGTCAAAAACTGTTAAAATACTTAAATTCTTAAAAATAGGAGTAGTATGACTTAGATAATCTGATTTGCTAATCAGTCGTATCAACTTCTTTTGGAGCACAAATAATCTATTCAGGTGAACAGTATGCACATTGCCCCAGAGAACTGGATATGACTGCATGGAATCTCGCTCCCTGTCTTTACTTAAAATGTGTACATTACATTGGCAAGTATATAGTGCAAGGTTTTACAAAGTTTAGCTAAATATAAACCATACTAGTGTAACTTTGTGTTTATGCACTGGAGATAAATGGCGTTTTGAGACACACATGATGTTTTGGAAGAATGCATAATTTCATCAAACAAACTTTGGCCCATGTTTTTGTTTTCTTGAATGAGAATAATATTGACGTAAATATCTATAGCATAACCTAAAACTATTTACAAAATTGTATTTTATTTCGGGCTTGTGAACTTAATAAATTCAATCTTCAGGTGGGGCCAATGGTTTCAAATGTTCTTTTACATCTTTAGCTCTTCATTATTGTTAATGAATGATGTTGATGTTACTCACAGACAAGAATATGTCCTGAGCTTGCTTGGACATAGCTTCAAACGCGGTCTCTAATGCATCCGTAAATGGCGTATCATTAAGCACCATATCATCTTCCATTGCAAATCCTGCCTGTAAACAGAAGAAGAAATTCAATTACTCTGCTACCATACTAAACATTTGTGGCCTCTCAATTAAGCAGTCACGAGACCAGGGGCGGCGATTTGTTTCAAATATTGGGGGGGGGACCTTTGCTGATAAATAATCTCACGCATTATTTCTATTTATAGCCACACAAAAAAAACTATGCAACCAAATATTGGGGGGGGATATCCCCCCACCTAAAATATTGGGGGGGACATGTCCCCATGTCCCCCACATGATCGCCACCCATGCACGAGACTACTTAACACTGTAGAAACACACAGACCATAATGTAACCCTCTCAGATGCAACACTAAACCTGAATAGAATTAGCATTAGACTAATATGGTCTTATATGGAATTATATTGTCTTATATGGTTCTCAAATAACACCCATTACAAGCTTTTCCAGTGGATTAAATTGATCCTCTCCAAACGTATCGTTGGCATATAATACATTCTTTGATATTTCAAACAGACAGCTTAGTTTACACGCAGTAGCCATAGGGTATCATTGTACCATGCAAAAAAGATAAGGATTGGTTAATTGGCATATTTCAAGTAGGTTATTTACATTTTCCTTCAGCACATGAAGTCTTAAATACTGCTCTTCATAAATATTTTTTGATATTTATACGGAAATGAATGAAATATAATGATCTCTGGACATAGAAATTCAAATTAGCGCAACATTTGAAGCAAGATAACAGATTTCCATGAATTTTCAAAATAAATGAAAAAAAAGGTATAATATTCGGTGAAACCTTTGCGATCACGTCTAAAGTAAGTCTCCCGAAGGCATTCATGAGGTTGACTTCACTTTTGCCATCAGCTTTTATGGAGAGGTACTGGATGAGTCTGTCAGAACTGTCATTGAAAACATGCATCAGCTCCATAAGGTACCTGGATACAAAAATATGCCATTAACTCCTATTATTTTATGAATTATTGTGAGGTACCTGGTCATGCATGTGTTAAGTCAAATAACCATGCCTTCATTTTTGTAACTTCCTGGCATAAAGTGACTTGAACAAGGTTTAAAAACCAGACGTTTAATAGTACTTACTTCCTGTTAAAAGCTGGATTGAAAATTTTTCGATGACGTTCCCATATGGCGTTGTCTAGTTCACTAAGCAGTCCGTAACCCATAAATCTCTGTCCAAACACCTTTTGGAAACCCCTATAGGCATAGAATGGCTTCACAAAGTCATTGTCCATGAGGAGCTCCTGCATGATAAAAGTTACAAGCATTTTAATCTCAGTGAGTCGACTGTTTACCTACAGTGTATCCACCTCTAGAATGTCAATAATATTCATAACTCTCACTCATTCCCCCCCCCCCCCTCCCTCCTGTTTATATCCAAATAAGACCACCTGGTTACTGATCACCGTAGTTACGATCAACGTTGCTAAATGCCAATGGTGTAATTCTCTATGGACGACAAAATAGTTAAAAAAAAGTAGCCAAATGGCGTATTGATTTAAGTAAAATTTGTTGAAAATATAGTGGCTCTGTGGCTGTATACTTTTGTGATGAAATAGTGACAAGACAAAGTGCCTTTTGCATGGGGTGGGGGGGGGGGGTGGGGGCACAAATGATTCAATGAAAATGATATAATAATTTTAACCTTCATGTTGTTGAAACAAATCTAGACCAATGAGGTGGCTTGACCAATTGCAA
>JAIPMN010000345.1:34898-45955 GCA_020650975.1 Apostichopus californicus
AAACAAACATTGTGCCTCCTCTAATTAAGTGATGTACCCCCAGTGCCCCCCCCCCCCCAAGATTGAAATGTCTGGCGACGGCACTGTTATAGGGGCTAGTGAAGCTATGGAATGAAGAAGTGTGTACTCTCATTTTCAAGTTAATTTTACAAAATGGGGCCCGGTGGCATACTTATCCCCGGCGCCGGACCTGGCTCTCCACGCCTCAGGTTGGGTGAATCAAAGGGCCTGTCATGTTCGAGGTAGTCTGTATAGGCCCCAAATTATAGCACGCTATAATTGCTAGTTCTCAAATAGTACTTTGCTGCATGCCAGGTCTTTACTGTCCAAATTGTTCTCAGACATTTCTAAGGAACACACAAGTTGATTGAATGTTCCGGTGAGGAAAATTACCTCGAAGGTTGTAATAAAAGCAGTTTAAGAATTTTGACCAAAGGTGACCATATTGAATATCTAGCATATTTGGGGCCAATACATCATACCAACAAGACTGTTACATATGTAGATCAATGGGCGAATGCTCTAGCCAATGGGCGAATGCCCTAGCCCTTTGAATTAACGTACGTCTATATCATGTTAATATATCCATGCTTATATAATACTTTAGGAGTGGGCTGTCATCCGTTTTGGGGAGGGGGCTAAGGGGAGGGGTTTCCGGCCCTTCCCTTGAGAAAATTTTATTTCGCTAATGGCGCTTAGACGGTCAGCAATGTTTATACGGCACAAGGAAGTTTGACTAAAAGAATGATCACTGAAAAAAAATCCACTTGTAAGTTCATCGAAATCTCGTATGTTTTTGCTTACTAAGTATGACTAATGAGGTGACGTGCTATAATAAAAAATATTTAAACAAATATCGCCTACATATGGAATATCGCATATATAATAGCAATATTTTATTCTTTGTTTAATCTTTTGGCCGTCCCGATTTGGTTTGTATGAGGGAATCAGCTTATGCAGCCCCCCCCCCCCCCCCCTCCCACCCATCCCTCACATATACACACACGGGCCAATGATTTCAAGACTAATCATGTACTGCGAATTTACATTTTCTAGCGATATATGCTGTAATTATCTACTCAGAATTATGGAAATGACTTGAATGACATTAAAACGCGGTCGCCTATAGCCCTGCAATTCACCGACTTTGCAACTATTAAAAGTGAGGTACTGTATATGTATCGAGGATTATACAACAACACAGAATTACGGAGGAATATCTGTCCTAGCCATACAGGACGGTAAACAGATAGAGCCATTCAATGTATAACATTCAGATATAATTATATCTCCTTGGTGGCTACAATAGTCATACAGTTATAAATTTATCCCGTCAACATGAAGGAGTTCAGCTTATTTAGTATTTGTTTACATCTCATTGGTTTACACATGATTGGAGGGGGTGGGAACACATGTAATCCTCGTAAGTATAAGTATAAATTTTATTTTTTACAAGCGAACAGCGAAGTATTCCAGTTGTATTTCATTCTCAGTACATTCGTTTGTTCACACATGTCAATATTTGTCACTTAGTATTAGAATCGCCAGTTGTTAGATTGCCAAAATACAATACTATACATCTATCACTGTTCATGACTAAGCTGAAAACGTATACCTCTTCACGAGATATTTTTGCTGGTTTGTTTTTGTTTTGTTTTTCCAGCTTCTTTTGTCTTGTAGGCATTGTCAAAGATCAAACAAAGGATGAAGATATGTTAAAAGTAGTGTCCAGTGACCAACTGATAAACACAGGTAGTTTTCACAGGATAGGCTTTAAGTCCACAGAGTAAGAATTATGTTAGGATACAGAAAGAGATTGTGTGGTTGCTCCAGCGAGAAAATATTTTAGCTATCTGTTGAGAATATAATGAATTGCTTATAGTTTTTAGTATTTCACTCATGTCTATAATCAAATCACACTCTGCTGTTCAAAAACTTTACAACTTAATCCAAGTTGAGAAGTTGAAAAACGACTGGTCTGAATGCCACTCTCCACATATAGTGTTGTTATCTGTACGACGCGTTTGGCAACTTTTGCTTATAATTGGCGCCTTATTAGTGTTTGGTATTATATATGATTATTATTATTATTTATGCTAGGTGACCAGCATTAATAGTGCGTCGTCGGCTATATCCGTGAAACAAGACCGGAGAAATCGGATGACCAAATTCCACATTATGATATTTTGAGATTGAACAACCTGCAAATTTATTATTTACGACATGTAAGTGATATCAGTGACCCAAATTCACCAGTTTAAGGAATAGTTTTCTGCAAGATTCAAAAGAAAATATCGATGATGTAGCTTTATTTGATCCTTGATTTTCTTCAATGTTTTCTTTACAATTAAGATGTTCAAGTTTTCAACAGTTTATTTCTGACATTATTACTCATTCGCGAGTATGAATGTCTAGCTTTCTGCATGGTTCTATTATTTCTATAATGGTTGTGGTTAACATCATTATACGTCCCTCCTTTTAACTCAACATATATAATCAAATAGGACAGATTGTTCATCTAAGACATTACTTGGTCCTATACAGTTCAGGACACCTTCCGTTTGGTTTCTCTTTGTGCTGTGAACATCACAGTACAGTCCTGTGAGTAATATAGTTGAGGCAATCACCCGCTGGTTTCAAAGTCATCCGTTCCATCACTCCAAGTTTCTGCCCAGGTACCAGACTGAAACTCAATTTCTGAAACAATTTAGCAATTACTACCCTGGCTTGAATCTGCAGAAAAGAAAGTGAGAGGAAATTGAAATATATACCGTTATGAAAAAGCAACACTGTGAAAAAGCAAACCAGTTTGTCTTTAAGTTAAAGAGGGTATATATTATTCAACATATACTTCCAATTTGTAATTTCAGTGAAATATCTCCTATTAATAACCAGATGATAGCATGATATGAAACTGTAACTACGCATGCTTATCGTAATCAGTATAAAGACAGCGGAAGGGTGGTTTCAATAATAACCTAACAACAAGAAAACAGAAAAAACTTATATAATATGCAAGTTTTACCAACTAATTTTAGTCTTATATGCAACACAAAAGTCATATCCAAGAGGTTTCTTTGATTTAGCTGTTATCTTTTATTTATGTTAATCTTACATTATCTTTTGAAGAGAAAAAGGCTCACCGATACCACAAATTGTATTAAAAAATCTGTTGTGTTTTTTGGGGGTGTTTTTATTTATTAAACCAAAAGTGCAGCCGGTTAAATACATTCGGAAATTCACATTTAGTATATTTCTATTATTACAATAGAACTAAACAATCATCCCCTTAATATAATTTGAACAAATACATATTTCTCTTATTTCCTTCCAATCCTTGGATAAAAATCCCACAATTCGTATCATATCGATAATTCATTCATGTTTAAGACTTAGTCTTATAAAATAAACAAATAGAGTAATAAGCTACCCACCATGGCAAACTGCTGTCCAATGCAAGATCGCGGTCCCATTGAAAATGGAAAGTACACATAAAGAGGTCTACGAAGAACATAAAAAATCATGTAATAGCAGCACAAAAAAATTGTAACAATAGACTGACGTCGCAACATAATGTTTATTTATATATATATATAGATATGTACAACAGCAAGCTTGTTATAGTATCACATTAATGGTTATACATATAGGACACTGGTACATGTATTACGCAAACTTGTAATATCTTTATATGGATAGTAAGAATAAACCTGGCGTAGCAGCATGTTGATAATACACCATTTCATAGCAGCACATTGAATATATGAATAGCAGCGCATTAAATTATAACAAAATTGTATTACCAACACATCGATGGTAAGAACTCAGCATGCAAGTTTTGAATTTCTGATATTTGACTTTGTTATGAAAGTTACATGTATGTAGGCATATATTGCAGTTAACCATACCTGCACTTACACCCTGTTATTTGGGCATCTAAAACATTACCCAACTTTGTTATGCACAGGTTCCCGGTAATGACGTCAGTACGGGTACCCGACGGGTTCCCGTGGTCGAGTACCCTGTTCTGAATGTATTACCCGGTTCAAACCCTATACGTGTGATGCAACAGTGTAGATCGTAAGAAGAGCTTTTAACCAGTGCTATCATCCTAGGAAAGCTAAATTTAACGGTAGAATTAATGTCACCACTCTACTGATGAATATGAATAATTATTATGTAAATAAATTTGCCTAACTATCTGATCAACATATTCATAAGTATGACAATTACCATAATCAATCAACTATAAACTATCAACGTTGTATGCATATTCATAAGTATGACAATTACCATAATCAAATTCTATAATATTGCTACAATATTGCTACAATATCTAGAAAAGATGACAATGTTACTCACTTGTCTTCGTCTCTCCTGAAGCGTTCTGGGTCAAAGGTCAGTGGGTTTTTGAAATAATCTTCTGCTCTGCTCATTGCATAATTAGTGAACTGAGAAAAGAATATTTACAAAAACAACAGATGCAGTGATTATACATACTAGATACTTGAAAGTGCAAAGGTAAGCGTACAAACTTAGAATATAATTATGAACATCAAAGTTAAAGAAATCATAACAAAGCAGTAAAATCCTTCATTCTTAGCGAAAATCATTTTAGAAATATCAATTAGTGAAATGTGTACTGAAGTTTGGGCACGAGCAGTGATGAACATGTGACCTAGCATATTTGTGGGCTATATTGATGTCATTATTTTTTTCTTACTGTGCATAAGGCTAAGTGACACTTACAAAAATGGTTGTACCAACTGGCATGTCGTATCCGGCTATTTCCATCTTGCAATGTAAATATCGGGCGGTTCCGAAAAGTGGTGGATACAAGCGAAGAGTTTCCTTCAAGACCTGAAAATTAATCAAGAAATAATCTATAGATAATAAATAATCACCAAACTATTGACTACAACTCTCAGCACAACAAGAGTTCACTTTTAAGCGGGTAAGACGCCGGGTATTATATTACCAAGTTATAACAGCTGGTGGCGGCTGCTGTTCCATTTAATTTTTGGAGGAGCATGGAACATTTCAAAATTTGCTTTGGAGAGTCCTGTCGGATGCACAGTATAGTATGCAACAGTCTATGTTCTGAGAACTCAACATTCAATTTCAATTTATATACCCTCGTTTGCAGGCAAAACTCCGAAAGGGGTGTGTAGGGTATACACGCCCCCCCCCCTCTCACCTCCTTTTCAACTACACATAAATTCAAATGTCGTTATTACCACATCCTTGTGATTTGATCTAATTTAAAGATTATAATTATGCCTCAGGATGGCATACCTTGGCGCGATTAAAATGTCCCTTTTTTTGTTACTGGGAGAGAACTCCTATATCCCCGACATGGGTTTCAATGACCCTAGGGCAACACCCCTCCATTGTATGATTATTTTATCCACCCCTAGTTTATATGGATCGTTTATGTGCATGATGTATAATCATGTTACCATTTGGCTGTGTGTATCACATAAATGATTACGTCATACTTCGTTTCAATAAATCTGTAAATTGGTGATAGAATATGAAATCATAATTCTAGTTGATCTGCATGTTCCATTCACCTGGTCATAACTCAAGGTTAATCACATCTGATCCATATTTCAGGAATACCCAAGAACTAAAGGACAACTGTGAAAGTCAAAGTACGGGTGATCATGTGACTACAGATAGTTAGTCAAACCGCGATATTAAACCGAAAACTTCCTTCTTAAGTTTACTGCTTGCAAAATTAAATTCTTTCTCACCAGCATCAAGTATTCCATTTTGGCAATATCTTGATATTCAATAACTTCCTTCTGTCCAATTATTGTGTCAACTTCCTGTAAAACCCTGCAAAGATGCTTATAAGTTTAACCTTTTTATGAAGAAGAACATTAAATATACTATACGTATAGTCGGAACTATCAGCTATATCAATTTTCAGTAGTCGTTTCAATAGTGTATAGATATTCAATATGTGTGACTATAGGCAAAAAGTGTAATAACATTTGACTATATACAAACTGTCTACAACTTTACAGTCTGGACCAAGCTTTATCCAGTCCAAGTTATTAAGATATCCTTCACACAAACACATTGTATTAAAAAAAATAAAAAATTAGAGCTAAGTGATTAATAAACCAGCTGATTAAATAAAAAAATTATATAGTAGCCAAGAGCGATGTATCACCGAGGCAAAAATGTTGTTTATACAAATGGCAGCATAAAGTTAAAGCAGCTTAATTGTTTGGCATATAGTTACCACTTCTAACAATTTATAATATCAAAGCTTTTGAGTATAGTATTCAACATATATGAATTATATTGAGAAAAAAAAGGTAAAACACCCACAAAAATCTTTCTTATAACTTGGCCATTAACTTAAGCTGAATTAATGATTCTCTCTTTTCTAAACATCTTTCAAATACTTGAGTTGTTCCGTTCATCATTTGCAAATTCAAACATATACCAATCCGGCAAACTACTTCATTGTGTGTGGGGTATTAATGTAGAAACAGCAGCGAAAATTTACCAAAATTAAACAGGAATTTCTGCTTTGTGAAAGCGTACATAGATATAACTTACTTCTTTAAGACTTCTGGGTTTTGACCAAGACAAAGCAGGGTGAACGACAGGAGGTTGGCAGTGGTCTCTTGACCTATAACAAAATAAAAATATGTTTATTATATTGATTAAGAACATATTTTGCAACATTTTACATACATACATATTTTACAGTTAAATGTATTACATATAGTTTTACACCCTACCCACACTCCCCCCTGCCCACATGGTTGTGTAAACCTTATCCCCACCGTCCGTGTCATATTTTATAAGTTCGATTCAATTCAACTTTATGCTTTTGTTCTAGTCTTACTGTTAAGCTATATTAACTACCTAGTTATTACCTGCCCCGAAGAAAGTAACAAATTCATCCACCATTTCTTCGATGGAGAAGTTCTCTTCAACGATGGCTTCTTTTATGATGAAGCTTAAGATGTCTTTGGGCAAATTCTTGCCCTGTTTCTGGCCTTCTATTCTTTGTCTGATGATGTCTTCTCCTGTCTTCCTTAGTAACTGGATGGCTTTCCTGGCCTCACTCCTGTACTTAAAGGCACTGTAACGAGGATTCATCTGGAAACAGAAATATTGAGATATTAACTAACATGTTGACAAATGTTACGAAGGGACAGGACGAATATTATGGAGAAAATGACAGCTTAAAATTTACTTGGGATATGTGTTTCTGTGGAAACCAGTGTAGCTTCCGATAGTTCATTTATGTCGGCATGTTTATTAGCACAAATCGAGTACATATATCACCTCTGTGACATATAACACGAGTATTAAATCACATAATATTATACAAATTATGTACTGGCAAGCTCATTCACAACTATTTCCACAGCATAGATGTGGAAATAGATATAGATGAAGGCATATTTGCTCAAAAGACTATATTGTGTCACGGGAACAATTCTAGAAATGCGTGTATAGGGGTTGTATATGAAATATTGCCTCTCTGGTAACCTGTGAGTAGTAAAGTGTGTACACACCGCACTTTACCAAGAGTACGATTGTTCATTAGGAGACAGACTAGCATATAGCTACCCCTTGAAAATAGCCACCCTCGTGAGTAACATTGTGTTATGTCCATGGACATAAACAAATGATCGAAGATTGCGTAATGTCACTTAACATGCTTTTGGCACAGTTCGCTTAACAGATTTTTGCGATACACTGAAACATTTACAAATTACATTGTTCTTCTGGTTTGTGCACTTCGTGAATTCATCCATCTAGTCTCGACAAAAACAAACAATGCATCTTACATGAGTGATAATGATTTCACTTACAAACAAGAATATCTCCCGTCCCTGCCTGGACATAGCATCAAATGCCGTCCCTAATGCATCCGTAAATGGCGTATCATTAAACACCATATCATCTTCCATTGCAAATCCTGCCTGTAAACAGAAGGACAACGTTAACTACACGATATCAACACTGTTGTTTTTCTTCTTGGTTTGTTTCTAGAGGTACACACTAAAAACACCTGAAACAAAATCATCGCGTTACCACATACTACAAGCACCTTTGCTCAAGTATAGCAGCCTTGATTGTGTGTAACATTATTAGCCATATTGTTTACCTTTCAGTTTGCTATGATATATCTGATAAAATGTTGTACGAGTATATTATCCTACTATAATAATAATAAGTGAATAATAATAATAACTGAATAATAATAACTGAATAATAATAATAATAATAATAATAATAATAATAATAATAATAATAATAATAATAACTGAATAATAATAATAATAATATTAAAAATAATAATAAAAATAATAATATTAATAATAAAAATAATAATAATATTAAAAACAATAATAATAACAATAATAATGATAACAATAATAATAAATTAAATGAATGCTAATAATCAGTCTTATTAGCGCAGAATCCAACCTAAACGGGTTACTCAGTGCGCCACTTTTACATGTGCCACGTTATATATATATTATGATAAAGTCATTGTAATTTATAGAAAAAGTCATACAGCCAGAGAACAACGCCAAGTATTGTTATTAATATTAGGCACTTCTTAGATTTGAAATAATATACTTTAATAGAGGAGAGAATGTCTGGATAAGGTACAGAAAGTTCCCACTTAATTATTTGTAGGGCAAAATCTCTTTACAGCTAGGCATTATAAATGTATATTAAACCAAAACGGTGTCAGTTAACTTCAATGGAAGACTATACATTAGTCTTCGTTCACTTGTTCTTCACTGTATATATATTCCTACAATTGAGATGTTTACTCAACTTTAGTACTTAGGTTCATTCATTCCACTTTTCCAACTAATAGCTTTGGTCCTATTCCTGGGGTTAAACCCTTAATAATTCAAACACACACCTTTCCGATCACATCTAAAGTTAGTCTCCCGAAGGCATCCATGAGACTGACTTCACTTTTACCATCAGCTTTTATGGAGAGGTATTGGATGAGTCTGTCAGAACTGTCGTTAAAAACATCCATCAGCTCCATAAGGTACCTGGATACAAAAATATGCCATTATCTAATTATTTTATGAGTTATGAGGTACCTGGATACAAAGATATGTGATTAGCTTCTATTATATTATGAGTTATGAGGTACCTGGATATTGGACAATAACATCGAATCCTTCAACAGGGTATTTTGGTCGGTATACTATAGCTACCGCAATATGCCAATAAAACACATTAATTTATCAATTATTAGGGACCTGGATACATTTATATTGGATTCTTGTGATATATGGGGCATATTGCGATGTCTTAGTATTGCATATTGCGACACTTGAGTCATAAATCACAAAGGTATTATCTAATAACATAAATCTATTTCAAAACGGTGCAGCAGCCATCTGGTAATTAACCCACAGGTTTGATGAAGATAACAACATTTGTTTTTAGTCTTAACGTAATGTGAAGCACGCCATAGACCAAGGTGTACATTTACTGTGAAGTGCTTTTACTTCTTGTGTTAAGCTACAAAGATTACTCTGCATCATTGACCAAAAAGTTCAGTAAATCAAACTTTCTTTTACAGTCAGCCTGCGTTTGATTAATAAATATGTATCATAATTAGCTAAGAACTCTGCCTGGGACTCGGATTTAATGTAGACATGATAAAGAGGTCCGTAAATTGAATTATCATTTATGCATTATAACATTACAAAAGTCGTTCATTAGAATATTTAAATTAATGAGACAATCAATTTGCCATTTCCATTCAAGAATGAACCTAAGAGAAGTACAAAAGTCGATGTTGAGATTCTATGTACACATTCTAGATTCAACCGTTGTAAGTTGCCACTTTTGGTAGTTAATTTAGCCTTGAGGAATAAAGTTGAGGTAAACTGAAAATATTCCATTTATCATCGTCGATGTTTAGAAAAAAAAAAAAAAAACTAACATACTATGTTTTAAGTCACACTATTATAGACGGTATCAATTTTGAAATTCAGAAATGTACCAAAAAACCCATTGAATTTCACTTATTTTTGTATAGTAATTTCAACAAAATCATTATAAGCAGCTAGTAACCATGCAAGCCATCTTTCCTTTTTTGTTTTCAACTTTCCGACATGCCAGGAAAAGCTTGTACGAATTTGACTTACTTCCTGTGAAATGCTGGATTGAAAATTTTGCGATGACGTTCCCATTTGGTGGTGTCTGTCTCACTAACAAGGCCATAACCTAGGAACCTTTGTCCAAACACCTTCTGGAATCCCTGATATACGTAGAGAGGCTTGGCAAACTCATTATTCATCAGAAGTGTCTGTTGAAAATAGAAAGGCATTTGGACCTCTTGAAATTACACTGTTCGATGTGTACTTATATAGCCAGCAGTGACGGATCCAGGATTTCATAAAGAAGGGTGTTTGGCCATGGGGTCATTGAAACCGACTCCCGTGTAGCGGGGGGGGGGGTAGTTGAGGTATGCGTGCCTATCCGTTGACTTTTTATATGCTAGGATGAAGGACCGAATCCAAGGTTTCTAGCTTGTTCACCTTCAGAATCTTCAAAAATCTTAAAGGGTGTCCTATTTCATCAATTGCAAAGGTTTGGTAAAATTTGCAAAATAAATATTAAAGCACTATAAATCTACTTTAATTTCTCTTACCTAATATTACATATGACAGAATAACTTATGTTGGTAGTAATAGTCTTTATTCGACGTTGATAGACTGAGAACGTACGTGTAAAGAAAATACAATATGCACGGTACAACCTTCTTTGCAGTTACCATGCATGCATTAAACCCCCAATGCGAGAAACAAGAATGTTGTTGACGAACAGCTTATATACTTGGATCAACCCACAAATTTACATTAATGTTTTAAAGAAGGTATGTACCACCACGAGAGGCTAACTTTTATCCCCTGGGTGTTCCATACACTGACCTTGGCAGCCATTGGATCAATGACACTGATAAAATGAGCGTGAAAGAAGTGCATTTTGATCACACGCCCATACTCCTTGTGCCTGTGGATTAAAAAAGATATATA